>OU426852.1:5608041-5703041 GCA_911387685.1 Dolichovespula media | reverse complement strand
TCTATAAAATAACAATAAGAGTAAATCAAAACTACCAATTCGTTCTTGATATAACCCTAATTAAGTTGTAAACAGCAGTTCGCTCGCTCGTTAATTTAGAGAATTATTTACTATTATGACAAATTTTTCATTAACGTGCTGCTATATATGTTATGGGGGTTGGGTAGAGATAATTATTATATGCAATAATCTAAAGAAAGAAAGTCTTACATTATGCAAAGAAAGTGAGAGAGAGAGAGAGAGAGAGGAGCGGGGTGGGAGAGAGAGGAGAGAGGGAGGGAGGGAGAGAGAAAGAAAGAGAGAGAGAGAGAGAGAGAGAGAGAGAGAGAGAGAAAGAGAGAAAGAGAGAGAGAAAAAGAACATCTCTCGTTTATCGTGACTCTCGGCACGATCAGCCGTTTAATTTAGGCACTAATTTACATTAATGGCATTCTCTTCCAATTTTTCTCCTGTTATTCTCGCGTCATATATATATATATATATATATATATATATATATATATATATTTTTTTTTTTTTTACGACAAGTATAAGGACGAAAGAGAGAACGGCTGTGTGTGCACGGAGAAAGATAGAAGCGTCGAAGCGTAGCTCTAAAAAGAGGATGTAAAAATCGAATGGTTCGGAGGATCGATGGTTGACGTCGCTCGTATATTTCTCTGCGCACGTATTCAAATGTTATACAAGTATGAAGAATGAAAATGAAAAGGTATTAGAGCGAATAATAATAATTATGGTAAGTATTAAATACAAGGATATAAGAGAGTAATATAATATAAACGTTGTGTGGGGTATAGGTTTTTCAAAAGTTAGGTTGTGTATATATATATATATATATATATATATATATATATATATGTATGTATATAATATAAAGTATATTAAAAAGAGGTAAGAGAAGTAAGAGAAAGTATGAAACATATTTTTAATAAAGGGTAAATTAGATAACGTTTTTAGCTAGGTTGCTTTGTATTTTGGTACACTTACACACTCTCGTCTAAGCTCTCATCAACCCCCGTTCTCTTTTTCTTTCTCTTTTCTTTGCTACTGTGGCCTTTAACTTCTGCCGTATCACCCTCCTGCAAAATATTCCTGTTAAAACGACACGTACCGAAAGATCAGCACAGCGACAGTTCCTATAGAAAATAATCATATCATGATAATAGAGACGTGTTGAGATACGTGACGGGGGAACGTGTATATTTCATTAGCTTAACTATACTCAACGCGAGCCGTCCTTTGATAACTCTGTTCTTTCTTATTCATAGTATATAGAAGCTTCTTTTTCATAATTCTTTTACGTACGTACAAAGACGATAGAGTATATATACATATATACACACATACATACATACATACATACATACATACATACATATATATGTGTGTGTAAAATATATATATGAAAAAGTGTGAATCTTGTGAATAAAAACCGCGATTATAAATGAAGTACATTGGGAAGTAAATGGATTCAATCGTCGAACTCGAATTCCAACAAATGTGGGACTTTAAAACAAACTCTATGTTTAAATGGATTTCTTCTTTCTTCTTATTTTAGTTGCATTGTAGTAGTAGTAGTAGTAGTAGTAGTAGTAGTAGTAGTAGTAGTAGTAGTAGTAGTAGTAGTAATAATAGTAGTAATAGTAGTAGTAGTAGTAATAGTAGAAGTAGTAATAGTAGTAGTAGATGCTCTTGTTGTTGTTGTTGTTCGAGAGTTGTGACCATAGTAGTATAGTTCGTTCATACGTATAGCCCTTACGTTTCCCTTAAGACACTAACGACAATTTAATGGTTCTTCTCATAATGACACAAACCGAGCATTTCCCGAAGAGTAGCTATCTTTTCTCTCGGGATTACGCAATAAACCGCTGCGATACATCTCTTTATGGAGGCGTATAATCCCCTGGCGTCGCTGTAATCGTACAATAAGCTCGTCAGCTGGTAATTTACAGTTATTTTTATGACGTTAATACGTAGGGACTCTTTATCACGGAAGCTATGACATTGATTTTAATCGGAAGTAGATCGGAGTTTATACTTTCAAAGAATGATTTTTAATTTTTTTCGCAAAGAAAGAAAAATAGAAGGAGAGAAAGAAAGAAAGAGAAAGGGAAAGAGAGCGAGAGAGAGAGAGAGAAAGAGAGAGAGAGAGAGAACATCCAGTTTTGAAGCATTTATTTCTACCTACCGACGAATGATAATATTGCTGATCTATTCGGGTTATTGGCTTTTCATGAATAATCAATGGGGGATTTGAAAATCCAGCGAGGTAGATCGAAGATTCGGCTTGCCGCACCTACGAACTAAATTCATGCCGGAGAGTCGGTCGGTTGGTTCAAACTGGAATTCGTGTAACAAGGTGGAATCCTCGGAACTTCGGCTTTTCGCTACAACAATTCACTTTGCGTATGGAATCAAGGAAGATTGCACATTCTGTGAAATGGTGCGTACGGTAGACGAATAATTCTCTGGATGGGATAGGGTGGTTGGGGGAGGTGATGTCTCGTTACCAGCCAAGTTATGCCGAATATTACAGTCGACGAACGCATCTCGGAGTCTACGATAATCGCAACCTAGCGTTTTCTACTATCACGTATTTCTCTATTTTACATTCGATGAGAAAGGAAGGAAACGAAGGTGCGCTTGGTCGATATGCTCGAATGAACATGTAATGTAAGAGAGAAGGAGAGACGGAGAGAAAGAGAGAAAGAGAGAGAAAGAGAGAGAGAGAGAGAGAGAGAGAGAGATCGCAAGTGGCACATGACGTTGAGCGGTTTCCAGCGGTAAACAGGAACGTATGTTCACCGCAGGGACATTATCAGGGCTAATAAAGCTGTGGGCTAACCCAAAGCTTCACCACACTTTGCCAAGAAGGTCTGAGTAACCATGGCTGTTAAACTTTCAACGTAATCTTGAGGATAGGCGGTTTCGTTCCATAGTAAAGGTTTGGCCGCGTTGGAAAAGCGTACGTTCAACCTGGACCAGTCTCTGAGAGAAGTCCTTCTCTTCCAGCCGCATCGAAATCTACGAGAAAGGCTTAGTCTGCTATTATTTACGGCAGTTGCTCCCCAGTTGCCGTTGCTACCGTTCCAGCCAAAATCTACTCTAGGACGATTCCCTGTTCTTCCTGGTAAGATCTCTCCGTCACCCTTGGTAACCAGAGAAAAGCTGTTACCACAAGTGCAAGAGAGATTCTAGCGAAGATTCTAGTTCTGTCTGGCTTTAGGATAAAATTCAAGGGAGGAGTCAGCTGAGAGGTTGCTTCTCCATAAGCCGGAATGTCGATCGTTTGAAATGCGTTTTCTTGATATGGATGGCTTACTCTCTTTCTCTCTTTCTCTCTCTCTATCTCTCTCTCTCTCTCTCTCTCTCTCTCTCTCTCTCTCTCTCTGTCTCTTTTTAGAGGAGGCTCGACGTTCTTGTGCCGAGACGTTCGTCGTCGTTCGTGTTCGAGCATGAACGAGTCATTAATTAGGATTTCCTATACGTTACAGGAAGTATGGGCGTACGAGACAGCTGTGGATTTGTAATAGAGGTGTTTTCGTCCGGTAATCGATTACCGTAGTAGAATCTGGAGCTCGAGGAGTCCCTAGAATCGAGCTCTAGCCTGCTGCTTCGTGCTCCGCTCCGATCTACTTGGTTTCCAACTCCCCTTTCTCTCTCTCTCTCTCTCTCTCTCTCTCTCTCTCTCTCTTTCCCTCTCCCTTTCTGAGCCGAGCCAAGCCAAGATTTGTAGTCGCGGCATAAATTCGAGCTTTCGCCCTTCTCCGGACTTGCCCTAATAGATTGGTGGCCCCGATAAACGCGTCCAATACGCGGATATATGTGTACGTTTGTGCTTGTGTGTTTAGCAATGAACTTAAAGACGGACAATTCAAATTTATTTCCCTCCAATTAAATATATATATATATATAACTTTAACGAATAATTCTATTTGAACGTAACATCGCCTTTAAATTCAAGAGAAATGTTTCCTTAGAAATAGTTGAAAATTTCTTCTCCAAATGGGGCACATCGAAATTCGATTATTTAAAGTCACGCGGTTATGGCATGATCGATCGGAAACGTTCCTCGGTGTCATACTTGGTATGTGTGTTTCCGTATTAACGAATAAACAGGGCCTTTCGAGAAACACCGAGAGTTGAATATAGATAGAGTGAACAAGGCCAGAAATCGAGCTGAGGGACGATGTAAGTACGGACGAAGATACACGGGCGAAGAGAGATAGGGATAGATATAGTGATGGTGAAAGCGAGCGAAAGAGAGAGAGAGAGAGAGAGAGAGAGAGAGGGAGCAAGTCGAACGTTTAAAGAGCCACGGGGGTGTTCAACAGCGTTCCGCACTTGAGGACGAAATGGTCTCCCGCTTTGCCAAAACGAGAAAACCAATCCTCTCTCCGCACCTTTGCTCACGTATGTGTGCCTATATTACCTTCGATCCACTTCTCTGTACAAGGCTCTGCACACCTCTTCCACTACTACCATCATCATTCTCGACTACCCTTCTAGCAACGGACGCCAAAGGCGTTCTCTCCACTGCCTTTTCCTTTCCTCTCCGCTCTCCTCAACGTCATAGTCCTACGACGAGCAACGTGTTCGGCAGCAGAAATGGTTAAAGCAGCCTCTTGGTAAGCAAGTCGAGGCGTTTCCTACGTCCCCTACCTATACTGACGTTTGTAGGCGTAGCCACAACCCTCAGGAATTTCATTTCGTATGCCGAGTTAATTATATGTCAGACTTTTACTCCAAAGACTGTCTGTCTTGTTTTCTCTCTTATGATTCGGTCAGCTCTCGTTATTAGTAATTTTGATGTGTTAGTCTTTGTGTTTGCGTGTATTTTGATATTTAATTTTTAGAGAGCAAGATAGAGGTAGAGAGAGAAAGAGAGAGAGAGAGAGAGAGAGAGAGAGAGAGTCCATCCTTTCTATTAAATCTCATTTTTTCTTTGCTTCTTCTTCTTTTTCTTCTTCTCTTTGGTTTTTTTCTTTATATTCATTTATTTTCTCTCTCTCTCTCTCTCTCTCTCTCTCTCTCTCTCAATTTCCCTTTCAAGAACGTATACACATAGTATACGGAGCAACGTGTACACAGTATGTTCACTCTTGTACATGCAGTTAGCTTTGTGCTTCGATTGCAAACGACGGATTCAGAGGCAGTGAAACGAAGGATTGGAACGTCGCTGACTCGAACGAATCACACTGGGGGTCCGAGAACGTTTCGTGAAAAAAGCAAATCTCTCCTATAGTCACTAATGATACGATATATATATATATATATATATATATATATATATATACACATTCATCGTAGAGGTATAGGAGTAGCGCTATTTTCAAGAGAGTCATTGAGAATCGAAGTGGAGTGTTCGAGAAAAGGAAATGAGTTCGAGAGCAAAATGTTTTTCTTTCTTTTGCTAAAAATCTAAAGAGGAACAGGCATTGGCCTGTCGTAAACAGGCAATGTATCGAGAACGTATCGGACAACGTGTTTGATTTCAAAAGACCACGATATTTGAACCATTAGTTGTCCATAAATACAAACTGGTGTTACGTTTTTGACTCGATTTTTCGGCCATTACAGTCAATTTCCAGCGGCATGCAAATTTATCATGTAAAAACGTATACTATTTCGTTCGTGTGTTTATAACACTTGAAACTGACGTACTGCCTTGATTGGTCGAACCATTTTGAAGTAGACGTCGTCGTCATCGTTGTAGTCGTCGAGGACAAACGAGCACCGATTTACAACGGAAATCCTGGGACGAAATTGCGCGGGCACGAAGTAGGTTTATCGACACGATTTGTATAATCGTCAAAGTTTTTGGGATTGAACCGAAGGGCCGACCATACGCGTACACGCCACCCCGAATTTCTCTCTCTCTCCCTCTCTCTCTCTCTCTCTCTCCTTCCGACTCTCTTTCTCTCCTGAGTAAACTCGATCGATCTCGGGTTCCGGAAATCTAATTTTAGCCTAGGTGTCGTCAGTCTCCTTTCATTTTCGAATTACCAAGGAAGAGAGGTCGGTCTTTCTTTCTCTCTCTCTCTCTCTCTCTCTCTCTCTCTCTCTCTCTCTCTCTCCCTCTCTCTCTCTCTTTTTCTATCTCTCTAGAGAAAATTTTTGTGAGGAAACTTTTACGGTAAAAGTTAAAGTCGATGTGGACGATCAAGTCTCGGATATTCGAAAAATTTGTTCTTCGGTTGGATCTAAAATAGACTCTAGACTTTCCAAAGTTATCGATATCATCGTATATACGTATTTACGTTGATTCTGATTTTTATTCCTTTTCTTTATTTTCGTCTACCTAATCGACTCTATAGATAAAATGAATTGACTCTTCAAAGGCAGGACTAGTTTCTCCAAAGTTGCACATCACTTTTTTAAGAGTAGAAAAGGAAGTGGAAGGGATATCGTACCATAAATACGACTGGTATAGAATATATGACTTATGGTGTGAAGTACACCAGAGTGCAAGCACTCCCAAGAACAATACCTACGGGACCCTAGGTGTTTTAGATATACGAGACAGCCTTCGAAAAATCAAACTTTCGAAGGAGGACGGTGGTGGATGTATTATGGCTTAGAATGTTAGTAACATTACTGAAAACTGAATGTCAGAGAAAGAGTTTTTCAAAGATCACACGCATAGTACGATTTTACGTTTCACTCTGTCATCTCTATCAGTAAAAGTCTTTTTTGAGGAAGAAAAAATAATTGATCGCGCTCTTTGACAGATTTGAAAGTGGAAGATGAGACTTTTGGCTAGGCGACTTACGACGTATATCGTGACTACGTACGATCGAAGTGGACTATGTAACTTTGTGGACGAGGTACACTGCCAAAATTCGTCGTATAATGGCGACCTCGAGACGCCACCGACTACTGGGGATGATCGATAAAGGTAGTGGATATCTTAGTGGTTGAGATCGTCGTCTCGACGGATGATTCTTCTTTAATTAATTCGAACTAATTCGAAGGATTGTCTTCGAGAATATGAGAACGATCGGATCACAGCGTAAATGTCTTGGAGAGAATATCTTCGAGTAGGTGTAATCAGGAGTAATATAGTACGACGTTTTCTCGTAGTAAAGTCTTTCAGATGGGCATCTTCATTTATTTTTCTTTGATGTTTCTGTTATCTAGTTGGATTTCATGGTCGGTCGAATCGTAAAATGAAAATAAATAGAAATGGAAGAGGGAAGAAAGAAATCAAAAGTTTGGAACCAAAGCTGAGGATCCTAGCTTCGTCTTTTCCGGATCAATCGTAAATAACGAAGCCACCAATTTTCTTCGATTTGCAGCTAGAAATGCACGAAAGAGTTTGGAGAGATAGATAGATAGATAGATAGATAGATAGATAGATAGATAGACAGACAGATAGATAGATAGAAAGATAGAGAGAGAGAGAGAGAGAGAGAGAGAGAGAGAGAGAGAGAGAGAGAGAAAGAGAGAGAGAGAGAATAACTTTCTTAAGGTATGTCGCATTTTTCGCCTCAGCTCTGCCAGCTTTACGTCGAACTAGCAACGAGCTATGCCCCTAATTCGAATCACGCGCGGATTTCGTATTCTGTCCGAAAGTTTTACATCCAGTTGCATTACCGAGTCAGGAAGTCAAGCTGACCTGGAGGATACTGGAGCAGAAGGAATCGCAAGTCCTTCATTCGAAGAGCCTTAAAGAGTTCCTACGCTATCCGTTTGTCTGCGCTTTTTCCTTTTTTTTTTTTTTCTTCTCTCTTATTAGTCTTTTACCTTCCTTTTATTCTCTTCGATGTTTCGTCAACAAAATCAAATTTTACTATTTGTCCATTCCATCTGCTTTAAATGGATTCTATTTCGTAGTACGTACGCTAACTTGAAATTTCCATAAATGTTGATGTGGAATGTGAGGTAAACATTATTATAATACCCATATCTATATAAATACGTAAAGACGATTTATAGTTTAAGTATAAAGTTTACTTTCTAATCCCTAAAGGTTGTCCCTACTTCGAAATCGTCTAAAAATCTAATGGTACCAAGTTGGAATAACAGTAGAAGCTTTTCCAGCCGTCTAAGCGCCATCCATATCGTCGGATTTTCCTGTCGAAAACCGCAAGCACGAGATCTCCAGCTTTATATTTTCAATTTGCTGTCCCACGCGAAGCGTGTCTCTCGTTCCAGAGCTTTCCACTCACACGATCCTTCCATATTGTATGTATATACTTGGTTAGTATGTGCTTCTAGATGGACTTGAGTACGAATAGCGAGAGAGAGAGAGAGAGAGAGAGAGAGAGAGAGAGAGAGAGAGAAAGATGTAGAAGGAGAGAGATTCGAAACGTATCTAACACCAATGCATTAACTTCGTCGAACAATCGGCGCCACAGTGGAACGACGATGGTTATAAACTCCAATCACGAGGCGAGGAACCGATCGAAGTCAATTTTGTCGGTTCGTTCGTGTTCTGAAAAGGAGGCTCGAGCTTCATGAGCTCACGATCAGCAATCGGACGAAACCACGTAGAAGTACTAACAACGATGACGTTTGAATCACTTTTCTCACTCTCCTCACTGTCTCTCTATCTCTCCCTCTCTCTTTTGTTTTCATTTTAAAATATAGAAAACTCGCCAATTTTAGACCAATTCCGTCTAATTTATTATTCATGCCGTTTCAAAAGTATACCACTGCACAGTCCCACGACGTATACCGGAATCGCCGTGGGCTATTGGGATACGGGTAGCCAATCAAAAACTCTTCGTTTCTGTGTTCGAACGATCGACCGAGTGGAGTCGATGCAACAAGCGTAACACGGTCTCTCCTTTCCTCGTCGATGTTTGTCTATAAAGCTTTAGAGAAGGAAAGAGAGAGAGAGAGAGAGAGAGAGAGAGGGCAAGGGAGAGAAGGGGACAAGGATAGTAGATCGAACAAGAATGAGAGAGAGAGAGAGTGAGAGGTATTGAAGGAGGGAGGGAGGGAGGAAGGGAGGGAGGGAGGGAGGGAGGTAGGGAGGGAGGTAGGGAGGGAGGGAGGGGGATTGTGAAGTGCACAGGTTCGGTGGTTGGCCAGCAGGTTCGTCTGTTGACATTTCATTCGATCAGCTTCGTGTTTCAGCAACGTATAGACGCATTTGCAAACACACGAAAACACGCACTCGACGTGCATATCGCCGCGAGGAGGCCAAGGGGGAGAGGGAAGTGTACTTGACCCGCCCTTTAGGCCATAAAAGTAATTATCGTTGCTTGTGAACGTTTCAACGTTCGAGACCGTGTATTGAATTGACACAAGAGCTGGAGGCACGTTTTTCAAAATTGTTGGAGGTGGAGGAAACCTCTCTCTCTCTCTCTCTCTCTCTCTATGTTCAACGCGCTACGAGTGCTTTAAATATGACGAAATACAAAGGCACGATGAACGATGCCGCTTGATAAATCGGGCTTAATGGAATCGTATCGAAAAATAATCGCCGCGGGTGTCGTCGCGTTCGGACCTTCCCTTTGTCTCTGGTACCCCGTGAACTACGTTTTCGAAACAAAAAAATGAAACTGCTCGATAGCACGAACGCGATCTCCCTTTCTCTTTATCTCTATCTCTCTTTCTCTCTCTCTCTCTCTCTCTCTCTCTCTCTCTCTCTCTCTCTCTGTTTCTCTTTTTTGAATCGAAGAATTAAAGGGACGAATAGACTAGGCTCCAGTGGAAAATGACGAATGCCCTGAGAACGAAATCCTATCCATTGTTTTTCAATGTTAAGACTATTACCCTTAACTATAAACGTAGCAGGAACGGGGAATGAAAAGGAAAAGGAAAAGGAAAAAGAAAACAAAAATGGAAAATCTGGATTAGATTTCGTCGGTTATAAGTTCACGTCAAACTACCGCGTACATTTATATCGGCTAACATTTAACATGATTAATATTACGAAAATGTTGATGATGGTACTCTCAAAGAGCATTGAATTCGAAACAAAACGACATTATCACGACGTGAATAATATACACGCGTGTATACATTGATGCATGACCGTGACTATCTTTTCATTCTCATAGGATACCACGGAAGTTACTCGTCCCGTTTATTCCCTGTGAAAATCGTCAACGAGAGAGCCACGACGATAGGAGCTCCCCGTATAGTTAACGACAACGTGTTAAGGCCCGCGCGTAGCGATAAGGGTGGTGGTCTCTCCCTCGTGGCGGCCGTAAGCCGATGCGGATGGCTGTAGGGTGAATTTAAAGGGGCAGTCGGACTTCTCGTCTTGCCTCGCCTTTAACTACTACGGCTGGGATTGGATAGAAACTTGCGATAGAACTTGTAGGTAGACAGTCTGCCGCATCGACTGCATCACGCACACAATGAAGTGTATTAGTGGACTGTTCGCGCATCTCTCTCTCTCTCTCTCTCATTCTCTCTTTTCCTTTCCCTCTCTATCTCTATCTTTCTCACTCTCACTCTATCTGTCCATCTATCTATCTATCTATCTATCTATCTATCTATTTATCCCTCTCTCTCTCCCTCCCACTTTAAACACGGACCTTTCAAGCTCAGTACTGGCTCTTGCGCACTTTAGTGCCAGGGAGTATATTCCATGTGTTTCCAACACAGCTCGACACTTAACCCTCGCAAACGGACTGTATTGTTAATTCAATGCCTACACGTCGACTCTACGTCACTCGTGATGGACTGGACTTCCTGTGCGTTAACATTGCGTTAAGGTTGCGTTTGCCACCTGCGTGCGTATCGGAGACTCACCTCTTTATACATTTCTCTCTCTCTCTCTCTCCCTCTATCTATCTATCTATCTATCTATCTATCTATCTATCTATCTCTCTACCTATATATGTGTGGCGCGTGTACCTGGCTGTGAAGATAGTCGATCGCAACTGTCGTCGCCTAAGTTATATCTCGGGGTGGAAAGTTGGCAAGGTTTATTGATGCGACTATAACGAATTATGTATTCCGGGGAAGAATAAAAATCGAATAAAAAATCTCGATGTTATATTTTTATCGAATTTTCTCATGAATAGGCGCGATTACGTTGACTGAAAACGATATGAGATGTGTGAAACAGTTGGATAAAGTGAATGAGAGAGATAGAGATAGAGAGAGAGAGAGAGAGAGAGAGAGAGAGAGAGAGAGAGAGAGACGATTCGACACGTTGAGGACGATACCGGATACAAACTTTTGACATTAACCCGTGGCCCAACTTGGTCCTTTCACACGCCAGCAATCATATTTTTGCCCGGCCGC
This sequence comes from Dolichovespula media, assembly GCA_911387685.1. NCBI lineage: Eukaryota > Metazoa > Arthropoda > Insecta > Hymenoptera > Vespidae > Dolichovespula > Dolichovespula media. The sequence goes on along the minus strand of OU426852.1, from coordinate 5,691,830 downwards.
AAAATTATCTAATTGCCAGAGCTATAAAATATTGACCTAGTTGCCGACTAACTTCGCGACTCAGTCAAATTAAATGGTTGCTCACTTCCGACCTCATCCTTCTCTTCTATTTACCCTCTCCGTCCTCTGAACCTACCGCTTTTAGACAATTTATTCTTTCGCTTTCTTTACTTGACGTCGATTCGAATTACCGGTTGGCACGATTGAAAGTGAATTAATAAAAAATTATTGATTAATTAATTTAGATACACGTTCAATGAGAAAGTTGGGTCATCAAAATTATGATGCAAATTTTATATAAAATTTATTGAAACTCTTTCGAAGCATGAATCTTTTAAAAAGAACGGAGTCGTAAACTATAATAGAAATTTATAAAGACCGGGAAATTTATATGTTTTAACTCTCGCGATAGTTTTATTCTTTTCCCGATAATCACGGTTAACGGAAAGTAGATAAAAAAAAAAAAAAAAAAAAGAAAAGAAAAGAAAAAAGAAGGGAGGTAGTAAATGGGAAGGGAGAAGAGTACGGCACACTTTCCAGATAATCGAAACTTCTTCTTTCCCTCGAAGAAATTGGCTCGCACGAAATGTACTTCCCTATCTTCTTATTATTATCATCGTGTTCCTGCGTTAAACCAACTTCCGACTGCTTACATCGAGTCGAGATTTGTTTAAAGAATGTATAATGCAAGAGACCTCTCGCTGCAGTCGCGTTCCTCCTATTACGTCAAAATATGCAGATGAATCTTGGCGCGGTGGCTATGGTGCACTGGCTTTTGGATTTGTAGATGAGCCTTGGCGCAATCGCCAGGATGTTCTTGGAAAGAGATACTAAAGTAAGAAGAAGAAAGAAGAGGAAGAGGACAGAGAGAGAGAGAGAGAGAGAGAGAAAGAGAGCGAAGGAGAAGTCTGGAGTCATATAAACTCCGACGTGTAATTCAGGGGAGTAAAACGATAGTCGATAAACTTGCACTCGGAACTTGCTCTTCTCTTCGAATCTATTCACCAAGAGCGAGTGCGAGAGGGAGAGGGAAAGAGAAAAAGTAAGAGAGAGAGAGAGAGAGAGAGAGAGAGAGAGAGAGAGATAAAGAGAAAGAGAAAGATAACGAGCCTGCTTCGACTGTTTCCATCGAGCATCACTGACGATGTTGTTTCTTACATCTTCATCCGGTGGATGACGTAACGTCGCTCGTTCCTGTTCATTATCGACGTTTCTGTCTGAGAAATATTCGGTCTTATGTAATTTAGTACAGTATCCAGTTCTTAATATTTCAATTGATATTTCGTCGTTCCTCGTATGATCGTGTCTTTATATGAAAATTTTTGAAATAATATTATCGAAGAAAATTTGAAGGGCGAGGAAAACGTTGGCTCTCCGAAAAAGAAATAGGAAGTTCCGCTTTTGAGAATTTGGTCTATGCAAATACAGTTGAACGGTCGGTTGGGTCCAGGAAAGGGGGGTCGGAGGTTGAGGAAGATCTCTCATCCTCTTTCCTTTCCTCCTCGCCCTTGTAGTCTAGTGAAAAAGTTCGGACGCTTCGCGACGAATACTAATTAAAGACTTGGGGAATGAAATTAGTTAGTCGAGGGGTCGGAGCTAACTCTCTCCGGAGGTAGGAGAGGTCCGTGGCCTGACGACGGAGAGCCGCTTATGATAATATAATAATACTTACTTGGCTCTCGGAGTGCTACCTTCAAGCTCATTATGCGTTTAGTTCATAACTTCAATTGAATTCTTACCCTACCCCCTTTTCTTCCTTCAGCTAAGGCTTTTGTACTTTTCCAAGAATCCTCTCCCGTGACCATACTAATTTTCGAACGTAACCTATTTACGTTAACGTAACCATTTTATACATTTCTGATATTGATATTTTCCGACATAATCAACGGGAGGAGTACATACGATACGTAATCTATGTAGATGATTGATAGATATTTCTGTCATTATGGGAGCGCTCCTACTTGAATTACAACTCGATTATTCCCTGATTGTTCATCATCACTCGTTGTTATTGTAACGTCGTTGACGAATATTATTATCATTGAAACGTCATTGAAATCTCTACGATGATCGTCATTGATTTTACGTCGTTGGGAAATGTATAAAATCGTTTAAATGAACCGACGTTAAGAAAAGTAAAAAGAAAAAAAAGAAAAAAGATAATTAATTTTTTAAACGTTAAAGTTTCATTGAGTGAGAAGATTTTCCCAAAGGGCTTCCTTTCTTCTTTCTTTCGACAAACGAGGAAAAAGATTCGAGCTGAGGGAAGTTGGAAATTTTGTGAGGCGTGTGTCGTGGAGCGATAGGGGTTCCTAGTGATAAAAGGAAAAGAACTGCTCAAAGTCGATCGCTGTACTGTAGCCAACACGATAGTAGCAGATTGTTGCAAATCGAAAAGGCAGTCAGTCGGTTGGTCGGTCGGTCGGTCGGTCGGTCGGTCGGTCGGTCGGTGTGTACCTTGCCTCTTTTGCCCCTGCCGTTTGAAAAAAGGCTCTCGAGTCCACCTCGAGATATCGATTAACAAACACTCGAACGGCGAGTGGTGCCTTTGCGGGGGCCGCTTTTGCAGAGTAACCGTTCGTGGTAAAGCCGTTTCGAGCTTTCCTGAATGGTACAGTGAAAGCTTTCTGAGCGAACGATCCACGCTATGAGTACGCGCGCTAGTATTAAAGAGAGAAAGAAAAAGAGAAGGAAAACGAGCAAACCTTTCGAACTCTCAACGATGAAAGACAGAAAGGGAAAGAGAGAGAGAGAGAAAGAGTGAGAGAAAAAGAGAGATAAAGAGAGAGAGAGAGAGAGAGAGAGAGAGAGAGAGAGAGGGAGAGGGGCGAGGATAGACGACAGACTCGATCATGCGCATCCACTTCTATGAGAATTATAGAATTTCGTCGACCTAATCGAATTCCGGTTGCGTCGATGAAATTTCCGCAATCGCGTGAACGCGGCTACACGATATTTAATTTAACTCCACACGGAGATTCGTATTCACGTCAAGTAAACCGCGTTTCGAGATAAACACGATGTTCCTTTGACGGATATCCCTCGTTCCTTATCTCCCCCATTTCTCCATCTCCATCGTTACTATCATCTCCCCTTGATCGACCGATATTTTATGTTATCTTAGCCAAAAAGAAATTGGAAGCTTCTTCTACGCAGAGAGTTTTTTTTTTTTTTTTTTTAAATATTCTTCCCCTTTATTCGTTCGTTTCCTCCTCTTCCATTCATCATCTTCCTTTTCAATTCATCTTAACCGTAATAAGACAGAGTTAAATCTTTCGGAATTTTTATCGATCGATACGATTTAGTTTTTATGTTAGATTCTAATTACGTTTTAGATAACATAGATTTCAAAAGGAATGATTGTGGTTCTATTGTCCTTGACTCACCTTCGGATTTTGGTGCAGGCGGCTTGCGAGTCGCCCAATTCGTTCGAATACTTCTGCTACCGAGCCATTGCCCGTTCATAGTACCGATGGCGATTTCCGCTTCCTGAAACAATGGATGTTAATGAGTAAAATGGTTCAAGCGATAGAACGAAAGATAAAGCTTGATTGAGAAAACTCTAGCACGCAAGATTTTTTCCTCTTTGAGATAGTCGGAATAGACTGGTTAAGACTGCTGCTTTTGAAAAAGACAAGTTTTAAAGAGATAGATAGATAGATAGAGAGAGAGAGAGAGAGAGAGAGAGAGAGAGAGAGAGAGAGAGAGAGAGAGAGAGCGAGATAGAGAACGGCTTTCGATAGACGGAACGATTCGTCTGTGTAAAAGGGGGTCGGGATAAATGGAATAAACGTAAGAAGTAAAGCCGCGTTACGAGCAACGGCAAACGGCTGTAACTCCGAGTACGCAGGACACCGATCGTAACTTTTATTTATTACTGCTCTGCTTTGAGAAAAGCACGCCCGTAAGCGGATCGAGAAAAATTTTACCGTCCCGGCTTCTTCGTGGAAATAGGAATAACGTTAACGTTTATACCTTTCGCGCGAGTGACGTCCTTTAATGTTCTCTTACGACTATCGAATCTAAGGTACGCGAAGAGAAGTAAAGAGATAAAGAAAGTAAGGAGAAAAAAAATGAAAGGCAGAGAGCGGGCAGGGAGAGAGAGAGAGAGAGAGAGAGAGCGGGGGGGGGGAGGGGAGAACGATGACGCACAAAGAACGAAGGAATTAAATCGGACTGATGGGACATCTCGTTAAGTGGCTAAAGTAAATCGTAAGAACGTAACGTCCCTTCCCTTTTACCTTCGAAAATGGCAAGGCTGAAAGTGGATCGAGTCGAAGATACGGTTGGTTCGAGAGGGAATTTCATTCGACAAATCGTACCTACGATTCCTCGCATTTCCCAAGAACTGCCCTTGGCAATGTGCTGTGTTTCCCATCGCTGCTTTGAATTCCCTTCTCGAAGAAAAGGCGCTACCCTTTATGACGAAGGATAGAAGGGAAAACGAGCCTCCACGTGGTCAGGCTATTTGTTCTCAAGTAGGTAACAAAACGGTCATGGCCTTGCTTCAATATACCTTTGGAATTATATATCTATATGTGTGCGTGTGTGTGTGTACGCGCGCGCACAATGTGTGTGTGTGTGTGTGTGTGTGTGTGTGTGTGTGTTTGAATGTGCTAGCCTATCTGATAGACGACCATTGTACAATTCGAATGAAAAATTAGGGAGAATTTTCTCGATAAAGAAAAAGGAAGAACGAAGAAAATGGAACAAAAATGAAAGAATCGTGTTCGACTATGAACTGGGGAAACGTAAATATAAGTTCGTAACAAAAGATCCGTTTTGATAAAAAGACAACATTACATATTATACATACAAACGCGAATACATACTCACACACACGACTAACTGTATATCCTTGAGATTTTCAAATGTTTAAAAAAGGTCAAGATAAAAAAACAATTTTCGAGAATGGTAAACAGCAAGAAAGATAGAGAAAGGTAGAGAGAGAGAGAGAGAGAGAGAGAGAGAGAGAGAGAGAGAGATTGAAAGAGAGAGAGAGAGAGAGGGGGGGGGGGAGGGGGGAGAAAGAGAAAGAGAAAAAGACTTAAAAATAATCCTCGTCTTTATTTTATTCGACTGCTGCTTGGACGAAGCTTTAGAGTTGAGAAAAGATGAGATAAAAAGAGGGCTAGAAAAAAGAAGATAGAAAGAAAGAAAGAGAAAGAGAAAGAGAAAGAGAAAGAGAAAGAGAAAGAGAAAGAGAGAGAGAGAGAGAGAGAGAGAGAAGAGATGGCTGAAAATACTCCTGCCATTGAGAAATTCCAGCGGAAGGGGTTGACCGTCGAAAGGCTTCTCGCAAACGCGTGGTTAGAGAAAAGAGGATGGTGAGCTCCCCCCCTCCCGCCCTTTTCCCCACCGTTTGCGCCATTCGAAGGACTTGGGAGTTTTCTCTTCGCTCCTTTTCCACCTTTAACCTCACTGCTTCTATCTCCCTTCTCTCTCTCCTACTCTCTTTCTTCCCGTTCCTCCTTCTTCGAGAGTCGTGCACCTTAACCACTTTCCCAGTACTCCACGGTCCTTATCCCACGACATTCGTGCTCCTGTGGGATAAAGTATTTCCGATTCGAATTTCCATTCCCGATATGATGCCGCACATTCGCGCGGTTAGCCTAGATAGACCGCGAGACCGAACGCTCGGCTCTAAGCCGATTCTAAACTCCGGTCGATATCTACGTCCTCCACCTCAACCTTCTCTTTCCGTCTTCCTTTAGTGAGCTCCACCTTCAACATGTCGTTTCTCTTTCTCTCTCTCTTTCTCTTTCTCGTATAATATTTCCCTCTTAAGTATATTATAGCCATATTATTATTTTTATTGCCAATTATTATCGTTTATTCTATTTTATTATATAATAAATAATGAGGATAAGGATAACAGTCGTAACAGCAATAAATATTGTTATCTCTCTCTCTCTCTCTCTCTCACTCTCTTTCTCTTTATGATTCAACTTCACATTTTCGAGTCTCCGTTCAATTCGAATTTGTCAGACTGTGAAGACGATTCTAGCTATCTTTTTTATTCCTACTTGAATCTATAACTTTATATAGAAGACGACTGTGTATAGATATCACCGATCAGTAGTAAAGCTTTCTGACCGAAGCGACACCCAACTGCTTTGCATATATTACTAAGTCATGCCGGCTTGCTATGAGCACCGTTGCTCACTGACGGCTTACGTGGCTTTTAAGAAAAAAGTTACTTTCGAATTCTTCATTCTCTTTTCTCTGTAAATGTCTATCCTTCGTCGAATTCACGAAGAAGATTTTCGGTAGAAAATTCTTTCTTGAAGATTGAACGAAATCTTCGATCGTTCCAACAATTTAGAAACGTTGAAAGAACAGAAAGAAAAAGAAATAAAGGATATCGTATCGTGTTCGTTAAAAAGAAAAAAAAAAAAAAGAAAAGAGGGAGAGATAGACAATGTGGATGCTATCGGAAAAGAAGAGTAGAGTCCAGTATAGAATCCAAGGAATTCGTATTTTTGTTAGTTTTAGTAGTAGTAGTAGTAGTAGTAGCAGCAGTTATAGTAGTAGTAGTAGTACTAGTAGTAGTAGCAGCAGTTATAGTAGTAGTAGTAGTAGTAGTAGTAATAGTAGTAGTAGTAGTTACAGTAGTAGTAGTATTAGTAGTAATAGTAGTAGTAGTAGTAGCAGTAGTAGTAGTAGTAGATCACAGAGAAGAGTTTGGAGGGGATGTCGTTTGGCCGTGCGATCAGAGTACGCGATTTAGATACGTGTATCCGGTGCTCGAAGGATATAGTGGTTGAGAGAGAAAAGAGAGAGAGAGAGAGAGAGAGAGGGAGAGAGAGGGAGGGAGAGAGAGAAGAGCTCGAAACGTAGGGATGTAGGAAGAGAAGAGAGAAGGAGGAGGAGAAATTTTCGCGTGTTCGTAGAGGTTAGCGGAGACACCCGGGAAATTTATACTTCGGCAATAGTAATACCGTGGGTGTGAGTCAGGTGCCGGCGGTGGTCCAGATCGATAGGACATTAAAACAGAGGGGAAACGAGAGAAGGTTCTACCTTCGGGTTCGGCCGCCTCGACGAATAACCTCGCCATAAACGGGGGAAAGCCTTCTTTTACTCAGCCGTACATCTAACTTCGTCGTGATTTACGTCGCGGATTTTGGTGGGGTACAGTAAAACTCGGACTTGCTCTCTCTTGCTCTCTTGCTCACTTGCTCGCTCATTCGCTATCGTTCTCTCTCTCTCTCTCTCTCTCTCTTTCTATGTGTGTGAGTGTGTTCCAAGAACGATCCTGTAAACCCTGAAGCTGCTTCCGCTAGCAACGTTCTGCTTCTGGCCAACCATACCTTCGTATACCTACTATTTCCATCGATCGAACATCGAAAGGCCAGATCCAACTTTCAACTTGATGCTGTTAATTTCTCACGATTTCGATCTTTATGGATCGTCGTAAACTTCGTCATTTGTTTGGATCGAAATGGAACAGGTGCCGTATCGCCATTGAGTCGATGTTGTCATAGCAAGCACATACGATATTGTGCGAATATATGTATATATGTTGTATGTGTATGTATTGCATGAGAGAGTGTGCATTCTAAACAATGATCGATAGATAAGTTTGTTTAGAAGAAGAAGTCCATCTATGTAAAGTCCTACGCTTACGATCGTCGCCGAGGCTCTGTTCTTTTGTTCAAGTTCGCTCATTATCTCGGCAACGAGTTCTTCTAATAGGAAGAAGTTAATCTTTGCCAAAAGTTTTTGATTGATAAAGAAAAAAAAGAGAAGAGTGGTGGTTAGAGGGGTAAAGTTTAGACTGGTGCTAACATTCTTTCTTTTTTTTTCTTCTTCTTTCTTTTCCTTTCTAAAAAGAAAAATATCGCTTACCGCTTTTTTGACAAAGGACACGAATCCATAGCCTTTTGACTTGAAGGTCTGTGGATCTCTGACGACTCTGCAATCCCTGTAACATTAAGAAAACGATTAAGTTAGTAAAGATTAAAGGGGGAAAAAGAAAATTAACTTACGAACAATGATTACGATTAAAGATCAGCTCGTGGTAGAACGAAACAATGGCGTTAAGTTTTATACCGCGATTCGTTAAGACAATTTTGCCGACGCGAAAAAAAATGTGAAACTAAGAAAGAAGGATGAAGAAGATGAGGAAAAAAAAAAAGAAAAAGACAAAAAAAGTAGAACGAGGAACAAGTAAGTTTTAGCTTTGGTCATTCGTCCAACGACGTAGAAGGCTAACAGCCCTTGGAAGGTACGAGTATAAAACAAATACGCTCTAAGTATACAAGTAAAAGAATGTGTTACATCGTTCCTACCGTTTCTACCTTTTTCATCTTCTAAACTCATGTTTTTCTTAGAAATATAAGCGACGTTGAAGCAACGTTGCTATTAAGCCATGGGTCTTCTCTTGTAAATTTTTTTTTTTCTTTTTTTTTATAAGTAAATATCTCTGGACATTTACTTTCATGGAATATGCACTTTAATCGATCAAATAAATATAAAGTAAACAAAGTAAAAATCTATGTTTTATATATACATACATATACATATATATGTATGCATATATATACATATACATATATATATATGTATGTGTGTATATATTCATAAACGAAGAAAGATTTATATATATATATATAACATAGATTTTGATAGAATAATGATTCGACCTATTTCCTGATCTTTTTCTTTAAGGAACGTGTCTCTTGAATCAGCTGACTGTTGAAAGTATGCATCGCACGTATTTTGAGGCTATACGACCCCCCACTTGCGGAATATTATTACGGAGATATACAAACGCATACATATATCAAAGAAATTTCATAAGTAACGTATACCTTACGTACCAGAGCGACGATCTTTGAAAATACGATCCTTGATTATCTCGGAACACGTCAAAGAATTCGAAAGTACTCATATTTGAAAGAAAACTAATGCGCACTTATGAGAAAGAAGAGAGAGAGAGAGAGAGAGAGAGAGAGAGAGAGGGCAAGAGAAAGAAAGAGAGATAGAAAGAGAAATAGATAGAGAAGGGAGTAAGCTTGGTTTGGACTTCCACGAATTCTTCCTCATAATTAAGATTCCAGCGGCGTCTGCCAGAGAAAATTAGGAATACCCTGAGGCTTGGGGTGTATCTCGTGGTCAGAGGGCCGTTTCGGAGGTATAGCAAGAAGCTTAAATAAAATATTCTTTCGACCGGTGGAGCCTGGCATGCGATGCGAATAAAATTTTTGAAATCGTGCACGTTTCTTCTCTCTCTCTCTCTTTCCTACTTTCTGCTATCATTTCTTTTGGTCTTATCGTATTTCTAGCGTCCGAGTATCTCGCAACGGAGATTAGGAGTTTTTAAAAGACGACTTATCATTTGTACCATCTGTTTTCTACTAGATTTTACATCGAAAAATAAAATAATTTTTGTATCAATCTCAGTAACAAGAAACACTTGTTGTTATATATATATATATATATATATATATATATATATATATATATATATTGTTAATGTGTATAAAAATATGAAAAACTGAAAGATTTCTATAATAATTGTCAAAGAATTGATCTTTATTAAAATGCATTTTCCTTCGAGTTCTTGAGGAATCTTTTTTCGTTTGGAAAATTTTAACTTCCAAAGATTCGATAGTTCATCTTTTAGCTTCGCGAAAAGTAGAATTGATGTATCTTGAAGAAGCCTCGTTGTTAGAGAGTAGTATATTTTAAGGATTTATATAGAGAATTCGCGACGTATGTAATGTGTGTTTGTGTATATATATATATATATATATATACATATGAAATGTAATGTAAACAATCGAGGTTTGAGAGAAACTATTTTTTTGCGATAAGGTCGGAATCGATTAGAAAATTTTTATGTGAACGGTGCACCTGTTAGAGAAAAATAACAATAAGTATAATGATCTGTATGATATCTCGATAGACATTTTATCATCTAAGGATCACACGCAGGTGATTCGAGTGTTTTAATACACATAGATTATTAAACGGGGAAGTAGTAATTCCCAAAATATTTTGAAAAAACTACTTGGGGGGTTTTTCGTTATACGTTCTTTTTTATTTTTATTTATTCACTTAATTTTTTAAATAAACATTTTACCTTCGAGGATATTAGCGAAGTTTGCGCTACGAAGTTCGCAATTTGTAAAACAATTTTTTCTTCATGACTGAAACGAAAGGAGGTCGGGCACTGGAGTGCCTATCGGCTGAAAGCATTCGTATACGCAAAACACACGTTAGATCATAGGCATTCGTTTTGCGAAAAGAATCAAAGGGATTAAAGTCGTGCATACTCTTTTTCCTCAACTCTCTTTCGTCCTCTTTCTATCTATCTCGCTCTCGCTCTCGCTCTCTCTTTCTTTCTTTCTTTCTTTCTCTCTTACACTCAATCGCACTACTTTCCCGTCTGTGGCTCCTTTCTGTGAGGACTGGTCTCTCCGTTTTGAAATGAAAAGACTTGCTCTCTTTCCGTGTTGCGGAAAAGAGAAAAGTCGTTAAACGTGTAATCCGTGGCACCGCGATTTAACGCGTTAGACTTAAAAAGCCTGGTAAATATTATTTTCCGTACTGTGCGCGAATGAAATCGTAAAAGGGAAATGGCTGCTGGTAACTGGAAGACGAGGGTATGAGAGAAAGAGAGAAATAGAAGCAAAGAAGGAAGGAAGAGTTGAAGAAAGTAGAAGAGAAGAAGGAGAAAGAGAAATTACCATCGAGAGTGTATGTGTATGTATGTGTAAAAGTAGAAAAAGCGAAGAAAGGCGTTAGTAGTTGAGAGAGAGAGAGAGAGAGAGAGAGAGGGCAAGAGAGAAAAATAAAAAAGAAAAAATAATGAAAACGAAGGGAAATCTCGAAGAGCCGGATAAAAGACTTTTCTTCCGCCTGTGCAATCCGAAGATTTCCTGAAATTGCGGTCCCACGGCGTACCGTGAAAAATCTCGGTGTTCATCCCTATCCCTATGTACGTACTCTATATACTACTATTATCTGTACGTGTATGTATATCTAGGCGTATAGAAAAAGAAAAAACGAAAAGAAAAAAAAAAAATCAGAAAAACTCAACGCCATTTCCACGCACCGTACATGTCACTGTAATTAATCCATCGTCATTAATGTACGCGCCTTTTATTAACGCGTCTGTAGTCATTAACGAACAGAGGATATGAAAGAGAGAAGATAAATCGATGGTATCTTTCTACTGCTAATCGTTACCTTAACAAAATCAAGCGTATTAAAGATCATGATAATAAATCCATACGAAGGAAGAATTTTAAAGAATGATATATCCTTCAAATTTTCCCTAATTACGAGATTATCGATAATTATTCGATGTACAACGGAATTTATTTTTCCCCAAGAAAAATTAAATAATAGTAGTACTAAGCTATATAATACATACACACAGATTAAGCTTAACCAATTAAGTAACTTAATTTTTTCATTTTTACCTTTTTCTTTTTATTTTCAAGAACTTCAACGTTAAGTTTTCGCATAGGTTTTGCGGCTCGGCAAGCCGCTTCCGTTAACGTCGTCGACTTTCGGTGAATGGCAGCGGTTGCCACACAACTTACGGACACGGAACGTTGAGTAATGGTCAATACAAGTTAGATGTGGAACACGCCAGTCGCATATGTCGTTGCCCACACTTGGGGTCGTCTCGCGTCGTTCCACACACACACACACACACACACACACACATATAGGTATGTATATATAAGTATATATATATATATATGTGTGTGTGTGTGTGTGTATATATATATTTAGAGACGGGACACGTGCACGAATACAGTTGTAGTAGAATGAAAGAGCGAGACAGAGAGAAGGAGGAAGGTAGAGGAGTAAAGAGCAAGACAGAGAGAGAGAGAGAGAGAGAGAGAGAGAGAGAGAGAGAAGCAAGTAACGGAGGCAGCCTATAGCAAAGCCACCCCTTCGAGCCACCCTCATGAGTGCCTCATCGCGTGCGAACGCGTATAGGTATGCGTTATGCGGCCATGTGTTCTTATTGCGTGTTTTCAAGCGTTCCTCCAGCAAAACTCCCCCACCCTTCTCCCATCCACCCATACCACCACTCTTCGTTCGTTTTCCTATTGCTATATCTCGCCACGAAAGGCGAAACAATCGCCACTACGGCGTGCCGTGAATTTACGCGTCGTGTACCCTACCCCCCTCCCCCTACCCCCTACTCACTCCCAGTGTCACCCTTTTCCTCTACTCTCTTTCGTTCTATTTCTCACCACGCGCAGCCCTCGAAAAATCGTAAATTAATGCACGGTTATTGACGCGATAAATCTCAGAATTTAATTCAGCTTCCATCGAGAACCGCTCCGTGACACGTTTTTTATCTCTCTCTCTCTCTCTCTCTCTCTCTCTCTCTCTCTCTCTCTCTATCTTTCTCTTTCTCTCTTTCACATTTTTTCCGTTCTTCCTCGACGTCGATATAACCGCGACAATGCCTGTCCCGGAGTTCCCGTAGCGCGAGCACACGACAAAGCCGAGAGATAGGATGAAGAGTAAGTCTGGATTTATTGCCAGGCGTGCACACGTCCGCGCTCACGATGGACGTGAGAATGAAAAGAGAGGTACGCGTCGATGATCCAAATTGCCGTGCTTGCAGAGAAGAGAGACAGCGATGCCGTTTCCCTGTCCGTTCGTTTCGAAATTTCGAAAGTGCTCTCTATTTCTCTTTCTATCTTTCTTTCTCTCTCTTTCTCTCTCGAGCTATCTATTTATCTATCTCTATCTCTGTCTCCCTCTCTGTATCTCTTTCTCTCTCTCTCTCTCTCTCTCTCTCTCTCTCTCTGTCTGTCTTTCTGGTATGCGAGCATGACGTAGGTGGATACCATAGAATGTTCTTTTTTTTTTTTTTATTCAGATTTTTCAATTTTGAACTCGGCCCGAACGCGCGTCTCTTTCTCTGAATCCATGGCTTCGTTACAGTCGAGGCGTATCTCGCTAGCTCGTTATCCTCGCGAGCAATTAGAGGAACCTAATTGGGTACGGTCTACATGTATTTGAGTATTTCCGTTGAAGTACACGTTTAATTAACCCTTTGAGCACTGAGTTTTATCCTTTGAGTAGTGAGCGTTGTAGAGGAGGCACTGAACTAACTTCCAAAACGTCATAAAACGTAAATCGATTTTCTTACGTGCTATATGAAGAAATGACCAAATAGTATTTTAATGTAATAGTATTTTAATGTCAACATTATCACGTTGTACGGTAATGAATAAATCGATTAACCAAGGTAGATGAGAATTACTTATTATTTTAAATCCATTACTGAGATCTCTTTTCTCATTTCGTTTTAAACTCAACATGATTCTTTTACGAATCTTCGATCCCGTTGCTTGAAACTTTTCTCTCTCTTTCACCCCTCCTCTCTCTCTCTTTCACCCCTCCTCTCTCTCTTTCTATCTCTATCTCTCTCACTCGCACACTCATCTATGCGAACTTTCGTCCTTTATCTCTCGATTAGCTACACGTCACGGATCGTTTTTCGTCTATCAGCTAGAAAACTCCGAACGGCTCATTAATTACAAAATGGCGAAAAAAGGGCCGCGTCAGCGTGAAAATCTTTGTAGCCGGCCTCATTGGTAGTATACTATCGCTCAGGTAAACGCGATCATGTAAGTAGAAAGATTGAAGAATATCGTCTTGGATGAGGGAAGAAAGAAGACGAAGAAGGAGAAGAAGAAGAAGAAGAAGAAGAGAAGGAGAGAAAAGAGAAAGAAGGAAAAACAAAAGGAAAGAAGATGGGATGGAATGAATGGTCTTAGAGGGTGAGCTTCATCAATCTAGAGAGTAACAACTTGGGCAGGGTGTCACTTCCCTCGATTCGTTTGATCGCGCTTCATGCCGTAGTCGCTGTTCTCTGTCCTTGTTATTTTTTCCTTTCTGTCCTTTTTTTTTTTCTTTTTTTTTTTTTCGGTATTTTGGTACCTGAATGAAACTGAATGGTGTATTTGCGCTTACGTGTATATGATACGAAGTTGCTAAGAAGACTCATTGTCAAAATAATAAACCATGATGAAACGAAACAAATTGATATAGATGGTTCTTTTCTCCCCACGTATCAACGTATCCTACATGATATATATATTTTTCATCGATTTGATATTTTCATCTTCCGGCTCACGTTCACGAGTGTATTTTTACGATAGCCGTTCTAACGGCGACGGTGACGGCGACGACGACGTCGACAGACGGATAGATAGATGTGTAGTAGGTATTTTCGCACACGCGATCTATCGATACATCGGTGAGTCACATCGAATGAGAGAATATCGATATGAAAATTTCAATATACGTATCGTCGTCGTCGTCGTCGTCTGGACAAGTCGGCGTCAACTATCCAAATCGAACTTTGCCACGATCGTAGAAATCATTTTGGTGAGGGAATTTGAGTTCGTGGTATATCTGTGTGTATCTTTAGATGAGAATATATATACATACATATATATATATATATATATATATATATATATATATATATATATATATATAGACACACACACGTATACATGAGATGTAGAAATGGAAAGAGAAAGAGAAAGACGAGTAGAAAAGAGAGCAAGGTAGGAGGGCAAGGAGGGTTGAGTTTGCTTACTTTTCGCTAAGTGCACTCACTGCCGGGCGCGCGAACTAATTGTCGATGGGGTGGGTTATAGCGAATGCGCTAGGGTTGCCTGTAAGGAACTCGGAAAAGGAGAAGGAAGGAAGGAAGGAAGGAAGGAAGGAAGGAGAAGAAGAAGAAGAAGAGGGTGGTTGATAGTGGTTGGCGGTGGTGGTTCCGTGGCAATAGCGGAATCGCGGGATTCCACCTTTCCTTCTTCAGCATCCTTTTCACTCTCTAACTCTACCTTACCTATCTCCCCGCTAGCAACCTCGTGCTATTGCTACTGCTACTGCTACTGTTACTACTACTGCTACTGCTACTGCTACTGCTGCTGTTGCTGGTGCTCTCAAAGATCCGAGAGAGGATTTCGATTTCGAGATCGAGACCGATAAATGAAACGGGTTATCGTGGAAACGCGTTATCTTCGGTGTTCCTTCAAAACTCGTTCCGGGTCGGTTCGTATTTTCGTCGTGTAAACCGCTTATTAATGTTACGTGGCGTTATGACGGCACGTGGGATCAACGGCAAACACTTTACCTTCTCTTTCCCCTACCTCTTTTTTGCCGCACGTTCTCGTTTCACTATCCCAAATACCGATTTCTTCTTTCAGATTCGATCGAACTCAAATGCTCTCTTCTTCCTTTTCTAACCGATCATTAGTGCTATTACTATTACTACTACCACTACTACTATTACCACTACTATTACTACTACTACTACTACTACTACTACTACTACTACTATTACTATCACCACCATCACTACTATTATTCTTACTATTAATACTACCACCACTACTATTACTTCTACTACTATTGTTACTACTATTAGTACTACTACTGCTACTACTATTACTACTACTATTACTATTATTATTATTATTATTATTACTACTTTAACCATTATTACTAACGTCACTAACGTTCAAGCTTTTATAAAGGCTCAATTCAGTGTGACACATAGGCGAGATTATTATCTAGATAACTGGAAAATTAACTGGAAAATGTGCCGTTTTGCTTCCATGGCAAAATGGGTTATGCTAATTTTAATAACATATTTATCGCTCCCTCTGTCCTCTCTATTTCTATCTCTCTTTCTCTCTCTCTCTCTCTCTCTCTCTCTCTCTCTCTCTCTCTTTCTCATGATGGCCGCACAAAAGGCAACGCAATGACAATGATACGTGCTCGGCCATTGGTCGAGCAAAAGCGATAACACTCTCGGCTGATTATACTGTTCGAGCTAGTGGTATTTTCCGAGACCGAAGTTTCACCGTGCCGATTGCCGATTTCGTTCGGGCGAATCGCCAGGTATCGGTTATTTACGAACGTTCCGTTCGTGCACCATGCGTGATACGCGGGGAATGTTACGACCACTGTACCTCTAAACCCATCCCTCTCTCTCCCTCTCTCTCTCTCTCTCTCTCTCTCTCGCCCTCTCTTTTTCGTACTCCCTCAATCGGGTCTAAGCGCATCGTGTTTTGTAATGACGCTCGACGCTGTCGTCTATTATCGGCTCATGATACAACGTTCGACCCTTTCCACTTTAGTACCCACCCTACCTTTTCTCTACCTATCCTTCTACCATACCACTACACTTGTTAATTCGAGATCGATGCGTTGACGTAGCGCGAGATCGAAATTTTCAAATTTGCCTACGGACTCGTTTCGGATCTATCTCGTTTTATGATATCCCCGCTGATAAAATGAATTATTCTGCGTGTATCGAAATGAAAACGCCAGCTCGACGGTCGTCTCTTTTTTCGCCGGACGAAAAATGCTGACTTTTTTTTTTTTTTTTTACTAGGTTTATTTTTCGTCGACAGGTGAAGAGTAAAAGCTTTTGTTTACACGCATGTTCTTTCGTATAAGAGATTTTTTTTTTTTTTCTATATCTTTTCTATTTTTTATTTATTTATTTATTTATTTATTTATTTTTCTTTTCCTTTTCTTTTTTTTTTTTATTTTTGCCTATGACAATGACAAAGAAACGAAAGTTATTTCAATATTATTATTAATTCGATTCGCAAGAGAACTTCCGTTTGACATGATCAAACTAAAACGTAACTAATATCAGATGATATCTTATAAATTATAATACAATCGAACTGTTGTCGAAAGATATCGCATGTGCTACTATCGACTTAATGCCAATGAAGCTTTTGTGTCATCCCGTCGATCAATCGTAAAATCGTATTATATTAGTCATTTCAAATTGATCGATTTCCCTTCGGCTCAATTAATTTCCCTACGCACAAATGTGCTTTGAAATATTTCTGACGAACAGTGATGTACGCTGTTGTTTCAATTTTGTTATTTTCATACATTGAAAAGAAATTGAAGGACTATAGAAGGGATAGGAATATCGTGAAAAATAAATCGAGATAAGTTACCCTTAAAATCGTCGATAAAATATTTGATTTTATATTCCCGCAGATGTAACGCCATTAAAACCAATTCCAAAGTATAATACAGAAGAAAGAGAAAGAGAAAGAAAAGAGGGGGAGAGAGAGAGAGAGAGAGAGAGGAAGGAGAGAAAGAAAGAGTGAAAAGGAACGAGTTACATTTCGATTGAGTTACTCTCCAAAGATTTCGCCACCCTTTTATCGATCTTACAGCAGGCTCGCGTTGATGCAGGTAATCCTTCGGCAAACGAATACAACTCTCTGTACGTGTGCGCGGGTTAAACGGGTCGTTCGAAGAAAGAAAAGAGAACGGTAGTTGAAAGAAGAAAAGGGGAATGTAAGGGGGATAAAAAGAATGGTGGAAGGAGGATAGAGGAGAAAGAAAGGAGAAAGGAAGAATAAAAGCGACGAATGGGAAAGGAGAATTCCATTCGTGAATAAAAGCATGGGAGAATATTCTCGATAGAAGTGGCGAGTAAAAACATATGATAATAAAGCACCGCGTCGTTCGGCAATGATGGCGGTGTGTCTGCCTCTTATTCTTCTTCTTATTCTTTTTCTTTCACTTTTACTTCTTCTCCTTCTTTTTCTTCTTCTTCTTCTTCTTCTTGTCCTTTTCGATTCCAGCGAAACTTCCAACCGAATTGTAAATGTCGAGTATGTTCTTTAACTCTAGTTCACAGCCCCTCTATATCTCCATTTCTCCCCCTTCTTTAACCTCCTCGAGAATCCGACGCTTCCACGAACGTCGTCATGAAAAAGCGGGAAATGTATACGACGAAGGAAAGGGTCCTTTGGGATCGTGAGAAAATATGGGAGACTTTAAGTGGAAAGGAACTAAATCTGCGAATAAATTAACATGTACTCGGAGTGATAAAATGAAAGAAAAGAAAAATAATGTAAGGAAAAAGGACAGGAAGAAAGGAAGAAAGAAAGAGAGAGAGAGAGAGAGAGAGAGAGAGAGAGAGAGAGAATCACAGAAGAGATACTTGTGATTTTTATATCATGGCGATAATATTGTTATGTATTCATAACATAAAGAGATAATAAAAGAATTTGCGAGATGTTAAGTTATTTTGTTTCCTATGAACTTTAGAAAGTTCTCAAGTTTTGTTCTAAAGAATCGAACATATCGATTGAAATTTTCGGTCCTCGCCCTTAAGGTTAATTCTCGCGTTAGAGTTGCGATATAACGTAGGGTTAAGAAGGAGAACAGAGAGAAGAGAAGTGAAGAGAAGAGAAGAGAAGAGAAGAGAAGAGAAGAGACGAAACGAGACGAAAGCTCGTGGCCCCTCCCCTTCTCCAGTTCGGTCCTCGATATGGCTTCGTTAAGAGGATTAAGCGGCTTTGAAGTTACGTCAACTGAAATTGTGCTAGATCGAGCGAGAAGGTGCCCTGGCCGAATCGAGAACCTTTTTCGACGCCTGACGAGTGAAAAGAAGCGTGTTGGTTCGAGGGTAACGTCGAACTGCGATCTTTCCCAGGGCCGTCGATAAAATTTCTGAGCGAGCAGTAATGTTTACTGCTTCCATTCAAATATTGGAATTTGATTCCACACTCCTTTCATTTTTCTTTCTCCTTCTCACCATCTTACTCTAGCCTTCTTCGGGGAGAGACACAACCGAACGAATTTTACTCGCGTAGCCAAGGAGAAGAACTTTTTTCAACGGAAACAGACTTTCTTTAAGATCCGCCCCTCCCCCTACCCGTCTCTTTCGATGCAAATATTATGTAATTTTTATTTGTTTTACAGAGGTTCGCGCCTCTCGAGACGTCCGACTGTTTAACTTGGCAACAACTTCTCTAGTTATCGCCTGTTTGCTTTCAACAAAGAAGTAAAAGGCGAACAGTTTTCGACTCCTTCTTCTTTCTAGGGAATTTCACGGAAATTAGAAATGACCAAATTCGGAACTTTCTCTTTAATCACCATTAGACAATTAGAAGTCCTCAAATGGTACATTTAAAATAATTCTTCTCTCTCGTCAAAAAGGAAAAGGAATATATATATATATATATATATATATATATATATATATATATATATATATATAGAGAGAGAGAGAGAGAGAGAGATAAACAGTTAAATTTATTCGAAGACGAGATAAACACATTGAAAGAAATTGCAAGAAATCGGAAAAGTGCTTCATCTATTTAAAAGTTCCCCACCGTTTACTCGCTCCTACGGTATTCCTGACGCCGTTAAGGAGGAGAACATACGATCGAAATAGTTTTAGTAAATTCAGTTGGAATCGATGTGGTCGGCCGAGAAACGTTGGAAGAAGAAAAGAGCAGGGAAGAGGAAAACTGGAGATACGTGTCCTGGTCTTACTAACCGTACCTATACCTTCCCGTGGGATACAACTTTGCTCGCGGTTTCGAATGCATTTATTTGAATCTTGATACAAGAATTTATTCCGCTCGCTCGCTTCCTCGCTCCCTAGCTTGCTCACTCCTACTTCTCGGTCCAGCTCTTTATCCACTTTCTATCGAGGACGACGTGCCCCTTCGAGGGATCCGTACCAACCAGGACATGTACCTACCTATCTATGTATGTACGACGATTCTCTGGACATCGAATGGTACGAATTATCCGGGCTACTACTGTTCAAGGAAGCACGTCTTTTTCTACGCGTGCTTGGACTTCAACTTTGACTTCGACATCGACTGAAACGAATACGACTTACGTCGTTTCGTTTTACGAAAAGATCAAGAAAAAGAGTCGAAATTCTTCTCTCAAACGCGATTGAGGGATTTGCGAAATCGAGAAGAAAATTTATCGTGTGTTAAAGCTGAATCTAGACGGACAATGACGTCCAACATTGTTCACGAGTGTCAGGTATTTTATTCGAAGTTATGCTCGATTGTCGGATAGAAAAGCTGATACTTTCTTTTCTTCTCCTCTTCACCCTTACTCGAGAATCTTTCGACAAACATTTCCTTTATCAATAATGTAATCATTCCTAAGCCTAAAATCCATCCTTTCTACTTCCATTTGTCCGTATCGTTTCTGTTTTTATCGACGATGAGATTCCTACGAATGGATCCTATGTAGCCACTAATACCAATAAGATCGACCTTTCCTCGCATACGGACGGACAGTTTCGATATTTAATAATCTTCGATCGACGATAATAAATGTCGCTATTCAATCACGGTGGATATGCGCCTGGACATCGGATCTATGCCGATTTCGTTTTGGGTTGGCCAATCAGTCGGCGCGTGGCTGATTTAATGCGTTATTTTATTAGAAATCTATAGAGCTATCTAGATTACGTGGGGAAAGGTTTATGGGTTGCCTGGAAGCCAACGAGTACGGCTCGACCATCGTTTGTCTGTTTCCCTCCCTCCCTCCCTCCCTCTCTCTCTCTCTCTCCCTCTCCCTCTCTCTCTCTCTCTCTCTCTCTCTCTCTCTTTCTTTCTTTTTCTCGTGTCTTTTCGATTCTCGAATCGCTTTCGACGTCATGCGATCACCACCATTTCCCATTTACAATCAAAACCATGGCCGTTTGGGCGTCAGCCATCTTTACTTCTCTTTTTCTTCCCGTCAAGCGAACGAATTAACTCATGCGTTCTTTTTCTTTGTAATATTTCATTTAAAGGTAGTAAAGTCAACAAGAAGAATTTCTAGACTTCGTAGTCTTCTTTCTGGTTTAATCGGTCGATGAATTTCTTTTCCTCAATACGAAATACTGATACGAATAGCTCGGAAATAGGAAGGAAATTGTAATAAAATTATTCAGTCCTAGAAATGATTATCTGAGAGATATCTTCATTGTTTTCGTTGGCGAATCAATAAATTTACTTTTGTAATTATCGATCGAGTAACGTTTGCGATTGAATATTTTAACACGAGGAGATATCATTGTGAAAAGGATCTCGTGTAATTCGAAGGTGTCGTGCGGCTGAATGCGGTTTATTGATTTTCAAGAGCGAGACAGATAGATTGAGAGAGAGAGAGAGAGAGAGAGAGAGAGAGAGGGGGGAGGGAGGGAGGGAGGGGGAGGAAGAAAGAACGAGGCAATACGTAAAAATGCGAGGCCATTTGTTAATATTGAGATATCGATTATTTTTAATGAGGATGCCGCGGAGAAGCGTTCGAGCAATTGAATAGTCAACACGGTCTCTGCTTTCCTCCCAATCGCATCTTCCTTCGACTCTTTTCCCCTTTTCTCTCGTTTGAGAACAGAGCCGAAACTGATCTTTTATCGAGATTGCATTCGAAAACGTTCTTATATATAATCCCCCGGCATCGATAAAATCGTTACGATTTCAGCAATATTTTTATATGAATGGAGGACAGAATTTCGTAAGGACAATTGTCCTTCATTTTGACGATTATCGAGACTGTTAATAAAATTTTACGACGACGCTCAAAATGATTCTAAACGATGATACTCGTCGCATCTTTCATTTTTATTACAATGATATTAAAAGAATAAATCAAGAAAAAAAAAAAAAAAAAAAAAAAAAAGAAAGAAAAGAGGAACAAGAAGAAGGAAAGGAGAAAAAACAAACAAGGAAAAAATAACCAAAACAAAGTAATCGCGATCGATAAGAAGGAGGAAAAAAAGTAGTAGCCATAAAGTTCCGTTTCGTTGTGAAACGAAATCCTCGGAATATCGGGAAAAAACACGGCTTTTCCGGATTTTTCACGAGGAAGAAAAGTTTCGAATGGGAAGGAGGCGAGTCATGAGAGATAGAAAGAGAAAGAGAGAGAGAGAGAGAGAGAGAGAGAGAGAGAGAGAGAAAGAGAGAGTCGGAGTATTTAGCCGTAGCAAAACTTTCCTGTCCGAAAGTTTCCAATCGATCGGGGATCCAAAAACGTACCGACGTCCCGAAATTTCCACATCGGATTCTCGTCAATTACGGTCGATAACTTATGCAAGACCACGTTCGGTCGGTATGACTGAAATTTCAAACTTACGACGGCACTACGTTCTAACGTCGAAGAGTCAAGAGGGAGTAAGATATAATCGCGTTTCCACAGGCAGTTGGCTTTTCCAGCTCCGCATTTGCATGCAAAGTTCGTCTCCATGACTCGGCCTTAATTTGAAAATCTTGGCTCGTCCGAATTTTGAGGAACATAAATACGATATGACAGGGTAACGTCGTTCCCGCGCCTTTTCTACGAAAATACTTGAATTAAAACGCCGTAAAATCCTTCTAGGAAAAGCGTAAGTTTAGCATACGCAACTTTAACCGGCAGTAGTTATTTTATAATGAAATATTCAACGATTATCCTCCGCTTGGTTTTAAAACTTTACACGATGATTTACCCCAACGTTTAATGCACTACCCTTCTCCTACCCCTATCCGTAAGAATATACATCGAACTAGCCTTCAACTTTGTATTTATTTTTCTCTTCTCTTTCTTTTTTTTTTTTTCCTTTTCCCATCTCGTAGATATACATGTAACATATGTTTATCACGTACCATGTCTCTCTCTCTCTCTCTCTCTCTCTCTCTCTCTCTTTTCTCTCTCATTTTCTTTTTCTCCCTTTTACTGCCATGTCGAGAGAAAAGATTTTCTTCGCTCGTAAGAATCCAACTACGATGACTTTCGGTACATAGACGATGACAATAAACGTAGACTTGCCGATTGTCAGTTCCACGAAGTCTGGTTTTCCTGCTTCAACGCGGTCTATTCACCTCGGCATCGCGATTGTTTTGCAGTTTTAATATCCAAGATGGTGAATGCCGTCGAAGCAAGAGGCGTGGGTGGTAGAGAGGCGAGACACAACGAGGAGATGTGCTGGGACGAAAGACGAGAGAAAAGGAAGGACGGGTGTCGGTCTCTTGTATTTTAATCTTTCCTATATCAACGTGATCTATAGAGATGTACATCCATTGCTACCGTGGAGCGAGCACCGGATCACTCAATTGCCGATTGATCAAAGAATATTGAATATGAATTTCATGCGGTTGATTTGGTCGTGAAGTAACCTCCTCCTTTCTTCCTTCTCTTCTTTCTTTCGTTTCTCTTTTATGAAAAATTGAACAAAAAAAAAAATGTAGAAAAAGAAGGAATGAGCGAGAGAGAGAGAGAGAGAGAGAGAGAGAGAATATTCAACAATGGTGAAATTAAGAAACTGTTCGGATTAAGATTCCTCGTTGCGGTTTACCGAAATTAAGAGAAGAAAATCGATTTCTCCAAATCGTTTAATAAAAGTATAGTTATTACGAATCAATCTTTCACTTTCATATTATCATATTCAAAATGACTCGGTTGGCTGAATAAAATTGAATCGCACACGCATTAAAACTTTGTCGCCTCTTCTATCGAGATGTAGAACGAATCGAATGATCTTCCGTTGCGTTAATTCAACGTCGAAGAAGAGAACTCTCCTGAGAGAACGTCTAAACGTATCCCTTTGAGAAACGCTATTACCTTAATTAGCCGTTTCGCAGGGTCGTGAAGATCTCGGTATTCGCGTCTCGAGACTCGTCGCCATTATCTCTTTCTCTCTTTTTCTCACCCCTCCCTTCCCTGTCGGAAGGGAAAAGTTTCTATTCGAAACGTGCTCTCTTCTCCTCCTTTCCTGGTTTTTCCTTCTCGCAGTCAACTCTCCCAGAAGAAAAAAAAGTCAGTCGAAGCTCGTATCAAAAGCGTTAAAATAATAAAATGCCAGAAAGAACAGACGTTCCAGCATCGGTATCCGTGAAAGTTGTTCTAACTTTTCTATGTACTCGAGTGCCATCCACTCCCTCCCCTTCTTTCTCTCCTAACTCTCTCTCTCTCTCTCTCTCTCTCTCTCTCTCTCTCTCTGTTTCGTTCTCTTTTCTCCTCTTTCCTCTATCGAGTTGTGTCCTACGAGGAGAAAGAAACTCCCATGAAGGAGGTCGTGAGAGAGCGACAAAGAGAAGATGAGAATACAGCTGCTACGGTACTTTTATCTCTATCTCTTTCCTTCCTTTCCTTCTCTTCCTACCTATTCCTTTTTCCCTTTCCTTCACTCTCTTCCTGCCTTTCGCGAACAACCCCGCGCATCTATACACGCGTGTGTGAGTTTTAAAGCACTCGCCGTACAAGTTGACTTTTATTTGAACGAAGTATCAACAGGTATCGACCCGAGTCTCTTTCTCTTTCTCTCTCTCTCTCTCTCTCTCTCTCTCTCTCTCTCTCTCTCACTTGCTCTCTCTCTCTTCTCCTGTAGAGTATACACATCGTGAAGCTCCAAACCATTCCGCTTTTGCCGTTGCTACGTCGCCGGTGTATCCTCTTTTACCCTCATACCCTCTTTATTCCTCTCTCTCTCTCTCTCTCTCTTTTGGCGTATCAGACTAACCGACGATTCTCTTCTATCTCTTTTTTTTCCTTTTTTCTACTTAACACTGTCACTTTCCTACTCGACGAAAAATCGAGAGATGCCAAATTCCTCTTTGTCACAAATTTAAGATTCTTTGGAATTTAGCGGCACGTGGTTGGACTTATCTTTATAGATAATCTTGGTATATACATTCTCGTGTCAAATACATTATATATTTTTGTCTGTCTGTCTCTCTTACTCTCTCTGTCTCTCTCTCTCTCTCTCTCTCTCTCTCCTCTTTGTTCTCGCTCAGGGATTTTTGTCTTCGCATTACATCGACGAAAATCTAACATCGTCTCTTTCTTTTTCTTTCTATCTCTTTCTCTATCTCTCAAGGGGAAAAGGAAATTCGTTTCTCTCTTACTCTCTCTCTCTTTCTTTCTCTTTTTCGTCGATATTTTTTCCCTACAGGTGATGCGATCCGTGGTTCCGCTCGACGCATTCGAGCGACGTTCGATCTTCTCCAGGTCGTATTCTTTTTTTGCAAATCCGGCATTGCTCGAATATTCTATCAGAAATATCCGCGATACTTCTCTCTTTCTATCCCTCTCTCTCTCTCTCTCTCTCTCTCTATCTCTCTCTCTCTCTCTTTCTCATTCTCTCTTTATCACTCTAGTTCTATCCTTTTCACGGATGTAGCGAGACCTTCACATTCTCACCACGATAAAAGATAGCTTTATCGATCGACGATCATCCCTATCGAATATGAATTTTCTTCTCGCAGCAGCGATTCTTGATAGTCAGGGAACGAACAAACGGTACATTTAATTCTTTTCTTCTTTTATTTCTTTCAACTCTGATTTTCTTTTACTTGAAAGCACTATCCATTAATTTTTCCTTTCAGATAAATTATTATCCATCAAATAATTTCTATAAAATTTTGAAAAAATACTTGATTGTCGAAACGTCAAAAATAAAAATGTAATAGATGAAGAAAAATATCAAAAAAGAATATTATATATATATATATATATATAAAACAGTTGATTCGTTAGAGCAAAGAGAGAACATTTATCGTATCGACTTCTGACAGAAATCCGGTACGGATTCGGACGCATCGAGGAAGGAGTTCAGGCAGAAAGGTGTTTAAATCCTCGCTCGATATTCCGATTGGACGAACGGATAGCTTCGGCCGCAGGCAGTGATGGGGGTACGATTGGAGGTGAAAATCAGGGGTAATCCCGGGGATTATTCTCTCTGATCCCAGACCAAATATGTGTTCAACGGATGTCCGTTAACCACTGCCACGGAGCGAGCCAACCTCTTCCTCCAACTGGCACTACCCTATCATCCAGCAATCGTCTCACGTTATCGTTTAACGATCTCGAAAATTTTGATCACGAACGCCTTGTCGGCAAGCTACATTCCTTTCGACGTTTCCTTTCTTCTACATCTTTATCGCTTTCGATTTCCGATTAATGTTCTTATTAAGGGAAATTAACGAAATAATATGAAAGTCGACATATATCGTCATTCTCACAATATCGTTATTAACGTTATCACAATAATTGTGAAACATTACGATTCAAAGTTTCGTTGAATATTTATACTTAAACACTGTTATCAATACGGAAAGAGAGAGAGAGAGAGAGAGAGAGAGAGAGAGAGACTTCAAGGAACCCAATTACCTCGTCGTCAACAACGTCCTGTCGTCGGCCGACCACTTAAGAAATCAGACGGAGACGATAACGATACGGCGAAGGGTTAATCTACTCGAACTACGAATATCTTAGGGATGGACGAGCGCCGTAGTGCATTCAGCTTGTCTATTACTCAGGGTCAGTACGGGACATTAGGACACACTATTGGTACATTATCAGCAGGCATTAATACCGGCAGCCGCCTCGCACTATCGCGTTGCACGCTAAGATAATTACGGAGTGAAATATCGTCCGGTAAGGCAACATCGCCAGTTACGAGCACGTTGGGACCTCGTTCGGCCGCTATCCTCGTTACACTCTCTCTCTCTCTCTCTCTCTCTCTCCCTCTTCCTCTCTCCTATTCTATTCTTCTCTCTCTCTCTCTCTCTCTCTCTCTCTCTTATTCCCTGGCGTCAGGCGTGTTTCTCCCTCTTATTCGACGAAGCAGCAACCCTTCTACCTATTCCTCACTCGTTCCCTCGATTCTTCTTCCACCCTCGAAACTCCTCGTGCCGAACACTTTATTCCTCAACGAACGTGGATTTCGTTCGAGTTTTCCCGCTCTGACGATTTCAATTTGTCGACCGGAAGGAAGAAGAGCGGAACTCATTCGAACCGCGGCGGTTCTCGGCCGGTGTTCCTAGATGTAAAGAGAGAGAGAGAGAGAGAGAGAGAGAGAGAGAGAGAGAGAGAGAGAAGAGATAGAGATGTTCCATTCCATTGGGGTCTACTATACATTTCTTCCTTTCTACGGTTTATCTCTCCTTTCCCATGATATCTTTCCTCTATTCTCACACGTTACGCGATGTGCGAAAAGGACAAATGTCGGAGAGCGAAGGTAGAAAGCAGGAAAGAGAGAGAGAGACAGAGAGAGAGAGAGATAGAGGGGAGGGAGACAGAGAGATAGAGGGAATTTCGTCAGGTTGTTTCGACATTGCTGAAATAGTTGGCAGAAGGAGATGATAAGGACAAGAGGGTGGAACGCGATGTGATAGACGATGAAGCACGTCTGCGAGGAGAAAGAGAAAGAGAGAGAGAGAGAAAGGGAGAGAGGGAGGGAGGGAGGGAGGGATGCGAAAGTGAGGTGTGTTAAGGTTCCCGAGGGTTGATTTACACTCTGAACCTTCCTACATCCCTGTGCAAGCTATATAGAGGGCTCGTCAAGTTTCTCCGGCATACTCCCTAGAGTCGATAACTCGAGGATACGAAACTCTTAGCCGTGATGGTACACGGCAGCACCGGCAAAGGCAATAGCTTGTCGCCCGGTCCGGCGTCAGCGGGCGGCTTGTCACGCTACGTCTCGAAACTACTCCCGTTCGTGCCCGCGATAATACGTGTTCTGCAACTCGCCGAGTCACCACTACTACCACAACCACCATCACCAATACTAGCAAAGCTTTACCCGCGACCCATCAGCCATGTAATTTCGAGTTTCCGATGTGCGACTTGTACTTTATATCTATCTACCTATGCTATGTATATACTCGGTAGACCCCGTTCTCATGAATCGGCTTATAACTTACTCTTCTTATTCCGCGAGAGAAATAGTGTGAGAGAAAAAGAGAGGGAGAGAGAGAGAGAGAGAGAGAGAGAGAGGGAGAGAGAGAGAGAGAGAGTGAAAGAGGAATAGCTATACGACGTGAGTACTTGTTGAAAATTTTATCTCGATTTTTCAAGGTTATACTTGAAATATTGATCGTTTTCGTTCTATGACTGAGAGATTTAAGATCTAACGCGATCCGCACGAAGTTCCTGTTATCATAGAAATTTATTTATTTGAACTTTTCGGTATAATTCGAAGATCCTTCGACAAATCCGTAATACACTTTTGATCGCGTGCGTTCGTTGGTCGATCTCTGTTTCTGGAACGAAACACCGTTAGGTAGGTAATTGCAGCACGGAAATGCTCTTTAACTTGCGCAGTATAAGTCCTTATAGCTTAACGGGAGCTAAGTCGTTTAGATTTTTATGTTGAAGCGACACGCTACGACAAAGTAGAAAGCGTTGTTGTAGGAAGATGTCGATTTTATATGTACCTACGTAAGTACGTATACACGTGTCGTATATCACCCTACGCGATTTTATAAGAACAAATGGCTTCAACTTGCAAAAATACGAGATTATACGTACCATATAAATAATAAATTTTTAATCCTGGTTCAACTATGAAAAATGGACCTTTTCGACTTTCCTTATCTTCATCACTTATGAGCGATTTCCAATTCACTCTTCTTTCTATGAAATTTTGCAAGAGAAAGAGATAGAGGTAACGATAGAGATAGAAAGACAGAGATAGAGAGAGAATGAGAGAGAGAGAGAGAGAGAGAGGGAGAGAGGATCTAGATGCACAGAGTTCATTTTTGCGTTGAACGTTAAATAAATTAAGATTTAATTTATTATTTCCTAAATCTCGTTGAATCGTAAAGATCTATACGTACGAGAATGATTGCTCGAATAAATTGATGTTACGGACGTATCGTAAAATTCAAGAATTGATCGACTTCGTTTTGCAAAATGATTTCCCTTAGAAATCGCGTATCCAACATTCAAAGGATAAAACATTG
This sequence comes from Dolichovespula media, assembly GCA_911387685.1. Taxonomy (NCBI): domain Eukaryota; kingdom Metazoa; phylum Arthropoda; class Insecta; order Hymenoptera; family Vespidae; genus Dolichovespula; species Dolichovespula media. Next base: position 5,663,316 of record OU426852.1, on the reverse strand, counting down.
CGGATGAGATTTTATATTTAAGATAATGATATTACTTTTCCTGAATTTTATAAACGTCCCTCTGCACATATATTCTCGTTAAATAATAGAAGCCTACGTAGGTATCTTTTTCAATCTCATCGAACGCGACACGAGGGAGGATTTTTGATAATCGAGTATCTCTCTTAGGCTCTGCTAGCTGATCATACGTTCGGAAGGGCATAAACGTCGGAGTAGGAGATTGGAAACGCTGACAAGGGTGGTAGTGAAGATAGCTGCTGCGTTCATCCCTGAAGGGCTCGAAAACGAACGAGAACGGAAAGGCGTTACTCTTAACGAGAAAAAAAGGTACGGTTTATTGAAACAAAACAGGATCGTAGATGGATAAGGCGCGGTTTCTTTTCCCTCGAGACACCCTTTCCTTTTCTCTCTCTCTCTCTCTCTCTCTCTCTCTCTCTCTCTATATATATATATATATATATATATATATATATATATATATATATTTCTTTTCTTGAATATTGCGACCCTTCATGCTTGAGAAGGAACTCGATAGACGACGACGACAATGACGACGAGTGCCGTTGGTGGTACGAAAATCACGAAGAATTCGCAGCGAATGGTTATGATTTATGTTAGAATAGAAAAGAAAAGAAGGCAAAGAGGGGAAGAAGGGTAAAAAAAAAGAAGGAAAAGAAAAGGAAAGAGGCGCGAATAAGCGGTTTTCGCGCGAAAGACAATAAGAGACTTCTTCCAATAAACGACGACGGCAGGATGGCGTTCGAGTTATTTTCCATTTTACGGACACCCGTCCGAGCTCGAAACGTCAGGAATCGTTCTCTTCTCTCTCTCCCTCTCCCTCTCTCTCTCTCCTACCCCTCAATTTCTCTCTTCCTTTCTCTCTCTCTCTCTCTCTCTCTCTCTCTCTCTCTCTCTCTCTTTTACCCTCCCTCCCTCCTTTCCACACAACTACTCCTCTCCCATTTCATTCGACGCTTCTCACTGGAAATAAATCCCTGAAGTATCGACACGAAGTCATAAATTGCCTATGCGTATTTCGTTCACAGTATTCGAGAGTGCGCATGCAACGTCGCTGCTCGTCAACGTGAAACGTACGAATAAAACGAGACGACATATCTCTTTCTCTTTCTATCTCTTCACATAAAAGATATTTTTTAAAAGACTTGAGAAAAATATATTAAATCATAACTTAACTTCGACACGACGCATATCTTTGGAAAAATCTCGATGTTTTATTCATTATTTAGATTTTTTTTTGTCTCTATAAAATGGAACTTTGAAACGACAAAAAACAAAAAGAAAAAAGAGTTGGATTCGCATGGTGGAACAAAAATGCGTACGAATCGTGCGATGTAACAGAGAGAGAGAGAGAGAGAGAGAGAGAGAGAGAGAGAGAGAGAAGAGATTGCTGCTGACTAGAGAGCATCCGATAACGTTAGCTCGTTCCAAATGGCTCAATTTAGGAGGCAGCGCGTTGAGCACCTCTGCCAGGGCCATAGATCTTTCGGTACCAAACCGTTTGAGTGTTTTCGTGTGTTCGCGGCACGAACCAGAACGCGAAGCTCAATGTGTTCTGCTCTTGGAAAGAGTGAGTGAGATAGAGAGGACGAGCCGTTCTAGTTAGCGTTTGGGAATAGGTATTGGTTTCAGGTATGTATGTACGTACAGATCGGGCCAGCATGCACGCTCGACGAGCCACAGATATAACTATTCCTGTGTAAACTGTCTACTATTGTGGAAAGAGCGGATGCAAAGAGAGAGCAAGAGAGAAAGAGAGAGAGAGAGAGAGAGAGAGAGAGGGTGGATGGGGAGTCCCGATCTATCTCTCCCTCCTTCTCATTCACTCACATACATCTCTCTGTGCTCTACACAGGTGTATATGGTAACACTCGCTGGCCTCTTGGTGTTAACGTGATGGTAGTAGTGATGGTGGTGGGGGAATGAGAGTCGTGGCTATTGCCGGACAAGAGGGACAGAGAAACATAGAGAAAGAGAGAGAGAGAGAGAGAGAGAGCGAGAGAGAGATACTGTGAAATACACGGCTCGATACTTTGCTGGTGTACGCTTTGTCGCGGTCAACCCCAAACTCAGCCACGATTCTAATTGTTACACGAGGCATCGAACGCCTCGAATGCATGTCGATAGTCTCCCCTCGGTGTTGAGAGAAAAAAAGGCATCTCTACATGGAGGGAGAGAGAGAAAGAAAAGAGTGAGAGAGAGAGAGAGAGAGAGAGAGAGTGAAAGAGAGAAAGGAAATTATGATACCCAATCGCGCCGACCGTGTTGTTAGGCGAATCGTTTTGACATGTGGGAATCCAAACGACGCATCATCCCGATCGGCTAGCAGCCCTTTTTGCCACGTGTTTCCTGGATACGATTGTTTTCCTCGATTGTACATACATATGTACATATTGATACGTCGAGTCGAGCTTGAAAGCTAGCAATGCTTTTTGAGTTCAATCGATGAAATCAATCTCGGCATTATATTCGATGACAAATATTTGAGATTATAGTGATTAACTTGGTACTCTCGGTATTTTTTATTTTTCCCATTCGTTTCAGTTAATTCGTATAAAAATCTCTGCGGTTCGAAAAGTAATTTATTAATTATAATAGAACATATGACAGGCCGGAAATCTCCAAGTTTCGAAATTCTCTAAGAGAGTCCATCGTCGAGTTTAATCGAATCAACTTGGATTTACTCGATCATTTTCTCAACGCAGCGGTCTGGTCTTCCTCTCCGGTTATCCCGAAAGGCCAGGACACGACAAAGGACTTCGTATCACGTAATAAATTCTATTTCGCCGATCCGAATCAAACGAATCCCGCAAAGAGCGGCGTGGCTTTTAAATCTTGTTACCGAATCTACGCTGCTTATACCGAATATCTGACTAATTCGTAGAGCGGTTAGTGCATACGATGTATTCTGTGTATCAGAAATATATATGTATACATGTGTATATTTAACATCCGTCATTTATACACACGCACACATACACACACATACATTTATGCATAGAGAGATCACGTTTTCATTATGCATAGCGTTTTCCTATATGTCTTTCTATCATAATAATAATAATAATAATAATATTAATAATAATACAAAACGTAATAATAATTGAGATTAGATGATTATCAATTCTGCATCGACTCACGGTTTATACTATTTGCCATTCTCAAAAAATAAAAAAAAAAAATAAATAAAACGCACGTACTCTAATAATACGTTAAATGAAATGTTGATTTTTGATTATCCCAGCAACGCAAATAATCAAGCCAGATGACATGCCTTTTATATAAAAAGACAATTATTTTTAAGCACGGAGAGAGTAATAAAAGGATAAGAAAAAAAAGAAGAAAAAATTCACGAGTAAACTTACTTCTGCACGCGTTCGTTAACATCTTTCTTGATAACGTTGTATTAACATCAACAATTTCTCCGATGACTTAGGATCAGACGGTATTTTGTTCACTTCAATTCTTTTCTCTTTCCTGTAAGGAATATCAGCCAGCAATGACGCTTGGCTCCTGCTTTATAGCGTATAAGACGAATTATTTACCCTCCGTAGCTTTCTCCTTTCTCGCTTGCTGCTTCATTCACGATGAATACAGATGCGCTAACACTAACAGAACACCGGTATCACAAGCACCACCAGTGTTTCAAGGGAAGAAAATTTCATTTACTAATAATCCGTCGACCGCGTGCGCGCGCACACCTATATTGTTTTTATTTTCTTTACTCCTCCTCTTCTTCCTCCTTCTCCTTTTCCTTCCATCTCTCTTTCTCCTCCTCCCTCCAACCCTTTTTTTTTTTTCCATTTCTACCAGCCACCATGAGGAGCTTCCACGGCAGCGTAATTACTGGCATTCTGCTAATCGCTGCTTCCCTTATTTTTTTCTAAACGACTCGCTCGCTTCTATTTGCGTCGTAACGAGTTTTGCGGAGAAGATAAAATGAGGATAAAAGCCCTAAACCGGAAACGGTGAGTCTCTCCGTGCGATTCGTCGTCCCTGATGCTTGATGACGATAATGTTGATATCGTTTAAGCGAGATTAGATAACGCTAATCGTGTTGGACCTTTTCACCAAGCTCGATTAATCGCGGTAGCCTCCCGATGACAACGTGTTGTTATATCGAGAAGATCGAAACATGAATTAAATGTGATATAACATTGAAATGTAAAAAAAAAAAAAGAAAAATGAATTTATGTTTAGAACCTTTTTTCAACCTTTCCAACTTTTCAACTTTTCACTTTAATACAAATTTTTTACAACATTTACGACGTTTCAAATAAATATTATGTACTCTATTGTGTATTCCTATTATCCTATACCATTACAATTCCTATTACGTACTTACGAGTCCATTTGCATTAAAGATAGATAGATAGATAAATAAATAGAGGGAGAGAGAGAGAGAGAGAGAGAGAGAGAGAGAGAGAGAGAAGCAGAAATATAATTACTCGTGATTTTTCCCCCGCCACACCGAACATTGAGTTTTTCGCGAGAAATTGTCCATCGCGATACTGGTTGAAAGTAAAAAAGAAAATACAAAAAAAAAAAAATAAAAAGAAAAGAAAAAGAAAAAAGATGAAGAAAAAGAGAAGGAAAACGTAGGATGACTATAAAACGGCGAGGTGGATGCGTACGGCCCGAAATTTCAACGAGGTCTTCTTCGCTGGAATTTCGGCTGCGCGAGTCAACCACGTCGAGCATCCACGTCCGCATCCATATTCATGCGGACCGCGGTGGCGGGTGGTGGGTATGCAAATAACAATATAGCAGGGGACCCGTGAGGGGATAAACGGGCTTGAGGGAAGGCTGTAGGTGGGAAAAGAGGAGAAGGAGGAGAAGGAAGAGGTAGAAAAGAGGAGGAGGAGGAGGAGGAGGAGGAGGAGGAGGAATACCGGTGTCGAGCGAGGACGCCGGATGACGAGATTTTTCAAAATGCGGAAACTAATATCGCCAAGCTCGCGACTTCTTGGGGTGTGAACCGGTCCGAATACGAGCTCCTCCTTCTCATCCTTCTATGCGGAATCCTTTCTTCCTTCCAACGTTCACGCATACATACATATGTATACACATAGAATCGTAGACACATCTCTTTTACATCCAGCTTCCTTTACTCGACACAGCTTGTCCGCCTATACTCGCTACGATTTTTCCTATGCGACGTATCGTACATATGTACATAACGTTCGCACACATTCGCCATAGGGTTGCTACGAGTTAGAGTAGAGCTGCCGGAACCACGGCCCAGTGACAGTTATATGTAGCCATATAGCGATCACGATTCACGGTACACCGCCTCTTATCGGGTGCATCCTCGAAAGAGAGCTTTCCTTTATTAAAGCCACACCAGCCACAGTGTGTCACCGAAATGGTTGCTAGTGCTTCTTCGTCGCGAACGAAACGTCCTTTGCCGATACGAATGAATGCGTTTGGAAAGAAATTTTTTAACTGACGTTTCAATCTCCTCCACGTCCCCAATCTAGTAATATATAGTTTAATAATATATCTATATATGAAGATTCGAATAAGTTTTTCTAAAACAGACATGTCTACTGGATGAAATCGTAAAAAATAGAATGGAAGGAATACAAATTACTTTGGCTTGATCGCAATTCGAACTCGTATTATCGCCTGGTATTTCGTTCGCGTTCGTTGTATCACTTTCTGATAATACACTATGTTCGTATGGATCTCCGGTGGGAATAGCAAAAGCTATGGTTAAACTGTCCGAACGAACGATACGCGAGGGAATATCGGTTTTCAGTCATTTTTGCATGATTTGGAAAAGGGGCCGTCGGTAGTAAAGCTATGCAATCATGGTTTTACCAACGCGGTTATTAATGGAGCAATGACCCAATACAAATCTTGTTGATGGACGAAACAACGATCGATCGTTGTTAAGAGTGATTTATAACACACTAATTCCATTATTTTACTTTCTTTTATTTATTTTTCTTTCTTTCTTTCCTTTTTTTTTTTTTTTTTTTTTAATTCATCATAGGAATCGCCGAGGTAATAGAAAGTTTTTGATATTTGTAATCAGTACCGTAACTCTCTACTTTTTTTTTTCTTCTTCTAATCTTTCACGTATATCTTTATACGTATACACACTCACACGTATGCATGCACGTGACAAGCCGATTAGCATAATAAATTCCCTCCTCTTGGTTTCTCCGTTTCGCGTGAGCAAGTGCAGTTCTTTCTTTTTCTTTTTTTTTTTTTAAATTAGCAGGGATATTATTCCTCGTCCCTTATGAGAAAAAGAGTAAGGCACGAGGTCGCGTGGCTCGCTTATATATGGCGAAAGCTCGGATAACCGATATAAAATGGGGAAGGTTGTTCAATTCTCGTGGAAGAATACTTGCCGAGCTCTCGCGTTACGTTGAAATGTGACGCAGGTGAAAGGGAAGCGGCGTGCTTCATCGTTGTGTAATTTTCAAGGAGATGCAGATGAAACGGAACACAATGCGGAGTCGCGTTACAATGGGAGAGAAGTGAAAGAGAGAGAGAGAGAGAGAGAGAGAGAGAGAGAGAGAGGGAGAGAGAGAGGGAGAGAGAGAAAGGGAGAAAGAGTCCGGATAAGGAAAAAAGGAAAGGAAAAAAAGAGTAACGCGAACGCGTTATTTTTTTTTCCTTTCTTTTTTTTTTTTTTTTTTTTTTATATCTCGCAATAGCGCGAGACACTAGGAATACTGACGCGGAGATACAGCCGTGTATAGAGCATAAGAGTCGAGTCTTTTGTGGTTAAAAACGTTATTGTCACGCTCTTCGACGTATGTATTTCCTTTTCTCCTTTTCTCTTTCGCTCCTTTCTTCTGTCTTTTTCTTTCTTTTCTTGTTCTCTCTCTATCTTTCTTTCTTTTTTTTTTTTTTTTATTTCGTTTTCAGTCTATTTTTCTCTTCGCGATTTCAACGACGTTCCCCGTGCGTTTTGATTCACGATTTTCTGCCATTTCGAGATACTCTTCGACTTTTCAGAGAGTCGTCCCCGCTTCATTTCGATAATGGTCAAACGCTTTCTCTGTAGAAACTCGGTAAGCCGAAAGGAGGGTCGTAGCATAGCCCTTCGTAAGCAACCCCGCTCGAGCCAAGTCATTCCATAGATTCCGCGTACGTGACGCGCAAGATTTCCCGCGTGATCTGAAACGCCATAACTGTATGCATGCACTCCGAGAGGAACAACGGAAAATTAAAACAGGAAGTATACGTTGCCACCGAGATAGACATTCTTCTTTAACATCTATCCTCCGATTTTATAATACAAGAAGAAGAAGAAGAAGAAGAAGAAGAATACATACACTTACACGTACACACGTATATGTACGTACATACATACATTTTAGAAGTTACCTTTTGTAAGTTGGAACGAGGAAACGCGAAATTTTGTAAAAAGAAATCGCCAGCCGGAAGTGACCTATCAATCTTGGAACACAAAAGGGAGTGCTGTGACGAAAAAGAGGAAAAAGAGAGAAAATAGAGAGAGAGAGAGAGAGAGAGAGAGAGAGAGTGAGTGAGAGAGAGAAGAAAGGGATCGGGTAGACCATTCTCGCGAGGTTCCAGGAAAAAGACCAAGTTCACAAGAATGGGGAGAGTCCTTAATATCCTGGTTCCTTTACCCGATTTCCGTAACTTTGACCACGCACACGCGCTCTTCTCTTATGCGTTAACTCTCTCTCTCTCTCTCTCTCTCTCTCTCTCTCTCTCTCTCTCTCTCTTACTCCATCTTTCTCTTCTTTTCTCTCTCGACCTCTTTCATAGCGTTTTCCGGAGATTCGAGCTGCAACCGTCCCAAGCTCTTCCTGAGGGCAATAGTCGTGCTGATAGTGGGGGAAACGAGAAGTGCCTTTTCAAATCTCTCCACATTTAAATATTCCAACCAAATCTCACTCCATCTTTGAACGAACCAACACGAATCGCGATTGTATTCAAAGGGTCTCTCGCTTTCTCTCTCTCTCTCTCTCTCTCTCTTTGCCTTTCTCTCTCGTTCGTTCATTTCCCCGTCTACTTTTGTAATTTTCCTTTCACCTATGACTTGATCTTGTCCCTTTCATATTACCTGTATAATCATGGTGACTGGCATTCTAGGATGGAAGGCACCTGCACGAAAAAGCACCTTCTTCCTTCGTTTTACGTGTTGCGTCCGATCGTGAATACACGACTTGTACCACTAGTTCGCTGCTTTTATCTATTTCTCTCTCTCTCTCTCTCTTTCTCTCTCTCTCTCTTCATTTTTTTAATCTCTCTTTTTCGATTGGTAGAGACTTCTTCATTCGAAATTTCGCATTGTTCGCCCTGAGTCGACTAAATTTTACGTACGCCAACGACCAAAAAGAGGGTATCTATCCGCCAGTTTCATTCTATTCGCACAATAAATATTATTTTCGATATCACGAAAGACTGTTCCTTCTTTTAAGTTGGTTAAATTTATATTCAGATAATGGAACTAAGAAGAAAAAAAGCAAAGAAAATAATCGAATTCCCATGAGCATTGTTACGTGCCATAATAGAAATCATCGAAAGTTATAATGTCATTAGCCGAAGAAACGAACTATTTAATGGTTACATGTAATATCTGATTAATGTTTATAATTAATCGACCGTGAAATCTCATGAAATAGATAACAACGTACATCGATTTTTACGGTCGTAATGATCGCATCAGAAAGGACGTCTATCCTTTTTTGACGCTGAGGATTCCCATTTACGCGTTATCAATTCCCATCATCGAACGAATCTCGTCCAATCAATCGTCCAGAAATCGGCACGTATTTTTTTCTCCCTTCCTTTTTTCCCCTCTCTTTTCGGCCAATGGAACGTAGATAGTAGAAGAGAGGGTATCTTGGGAGAGGGTCGGGATATCGAAGAAATATACAATGGGGAGGGTGAGGGAGAGGGGTGAAATCGCGAAGTAGACCGAACGACGTCATTCACCGAGTCGACGCTGATTACTAAGTTCCCGTCTGTGGTAAATCGCTCACGATAGATCGCGTGGGATTAACGGACTGTTTCTCATTGTGCCTGGCAGCAATGTGAGTGCTACAAACCATCGGTACTGCCATCCGGATGGATAGCTGAAGCCGGCAATGAAGAATACGTACTTAGAAACGTTCCAACTCCGCGAGAAATGCGGGTACGCAACTGAGAGAGAAAGATATTGAAAGATATATAGAGAAAGAGAAAGACAAGGAGAGTGAGAGTGTGGGAGAGAGAGAGAGAGAGAGAGAGAGAGAGAGTGAGAGAGAGAGAGAATGATGCAAGAGAAGATCCGTGCTGGGTGAAGATGTTCGAATCGAGCCTAAAATGTACGTAGAAATTTCTCGAATTGAACGAACCGAAGCTACCTGATACGACCCTAAATGATTTAAACGACAGAATTCGATGAATCTTGAGAAATATACGAAACGTTGTGTAATGTAATATGGATGAATAGAAAAGAATTAAGGAGAAGGAACTAAAATTCTTAATGATATCGTAGTCCAGATATAAACGGAGAGCGACGTTGAATGAGACTAAGGATTCCAAGTATTCGAAGAAGTTATGATCCGGATTGAAGCAACGAAATTCCGCGGAGATTTTGCGTGCCGGAACGCGGAGAAGGCGTATGAGAGAAGAAGGAGGAGTCCCGTTCAAGGGCCGAGTGAAATTTGAGTTACCTGAAAATGTTGGAGAACTAAGAGAAGAACCGAAAAAAAAAAAGATAGAGAGATAGAGATAATATACAATATACAATATACAATAGAGATAATATACAATATATATACAATATATATACAATACTCAATATACTATAGAGATAATATACAATATATATATATATATATATATATATATATATATATATATATAGAGAGAGAGAGAGAGAGAGAGAGAGAAAGAGTGAGAAAGCGAGAGAGAGAGAAAGAAAAGAGACTAGACACGTATCATTGTGTTGTCGAGTATGTTGAATATTTTAGACAGACAGCAATAGACCTGGTCCAGGTAGAGTCCATGTACTTCCACTCAGGGGATAGTTCTTTCCCTAGCTTCGCTTTCTCTTGAAGCATAAAGTAGTAGCTTGTCGTGATAGTCAGCCATGGTAGTTTACCGTGCTGACGACGACGGCTGGCCGACCCTATCCCCTTCTCCTTATTCTTACGTCTTCTTCCCATTAAACCTTCGTGTACCTACTGGCGTACGGATAAGTCAAGATAAAATACCGGAATGAGAAAAAAGAGAGAGAGAGAGAGAGAGAGAGAGAGAAAGTTGGATTCTGAAGAAGAAAGGTAATAGGGTAGATCGTGGATGGAAGAATGAAGGGAAAACGACTAGTTTTCCTGAAGAACAACTTCTTCGTAAAAAGGCTCGACATTAGATTCGTTTTATCTCCTTATCTTTCGTTCCTACCTAACGAATAAAATATATCCACTACATAGTATTATTTCCCCTCTTTTTTCTTTCACGTTTTTCCATATTTAAAAACTCCCAAAGTAGAAAAAAAAAAAGTAATTCTCACTTGTAAAGGTGATCGAATAATAACAAGTGCACGAATAGGAACATCTGCCGAGCATCGATTTCATATAAATCTCTTATTTCAATCTTTAATATACTATATAGGGTTAGAGTTAAGTCTCCCGAATTAAGAGGAGGAAGAAAAGGAGGAGGGTAACCGGGAAGATCCTTGGGAAGGAACAAGACTAACGCGTCACATTGATTTCTTTGGCGCTTCGACTTCTGGCAAACGAGATATTGAGCTTCAAAGCGGGACTCGTACGTGGCCTGTTTTTGGATGTTCTCGGTTCTGCCTTTTCTATCTTTCTTGCTCTTTTTCTCTCTATTCGCCTAAGACGATGGAGCAAAAGAAGGAGCAGTAGAAGGTTTGAGATCCTCAGACAGGTTTACAAAGAGAATGTACGATGTGGCTCCTTCTCCTTGCTTCATGGTCCACACTCTTCCCTTCCCCCTTTTCTATATCTCTCTCTTTATCTCTCTCTCTCTCTCTCTCTCTCTCTCTCTCTCCTTCTCTCTGTGTCTGTCTTCGTTTTCATCCATTTCCAAGCTTTTCTCCTCCAGTCACAGTGGTGAATATCTCTCTCTCTCTCTCTCTCTCTCTCTCTCTCTCTATCGTCTCTCTCGATATTTTGGACTCGAAGCATAATTTCAGGCCAGTGGACTATACTCGCGCCGAGAGAATTCTTCTGTGGCGACGAAGGAGTAGCAGCCTCATTGAAATTTCATACCCGTTGACCTACCTAGCAAACCTTACCTCAGACATGCTCGACTAGTTCTACCGCCTTTACTACTACTGTGCCTGCCTCTTCCACTACCGTCGTTGTCGTCGACATCCCGAAAACTTCCTACCGGAAGAGTCGAGCCATTACACGTCCTCCCACAAAATCTCTTTTCGTTTCTCCTTCTTCTGCCAAGTTCTCGAGAAAAGTGTCTTTCGAAAACTATCATTTCGATCGTTTTATTCTATATAGAGATAAAAAACGAAATAGAAAGAGAGAAAGAGAAAGAGAGAGAGAGAGAGAGAGAGAGAGAGAGAGAGAGAGAGAGACAAAGAATTAAAAAGGAAAGAGAAAAAAGAAGAAACATTCATCGTATATCCCTCAAGCAGAAACTTCCATGTGAACTCACCGACTTAACGTACGAAGAAGTATGGCCGTTTCTTTTTGGGGATGGGTAAACGCGTGTAATCGCGCGAGTAGCGAGAGAAGATGGAATATACGCGAAGGATGGTCATAACTATGTCCAGACTCCACTGGACCGAATTCCCTTTGACTATTTGCTGTAGCGTGCAGTGGTGTGACCGGTGCGATCTGTGTTGAGGCTAAGTTTACGGGGTCAGTTTGTCGGGAGGAAGTAAGTGAGATGGAGATGGGGACAGAGCCTGTCCCCGTGGGGTAGAGAGAGATAGAGAGTTAGAGAGAGAGAGAGAGAGAGAGAGAGAGAGAGAGAGACTGAGTCGCTCTTATGTCGGAGCTTGGGAGTGGTGAAGCTAGGAGGGTGCGGAGGAAGCTAAGATTTAAACCCTGACAACGTCTCGAGTTTGAGAGGAACGTTCCTCGTTCGGTGGATTCGGGCTCCAGTTACTATTACTACTATAACCAGGCTCCAGGATCTGCTCTAGAATATATATATATATATATATATATATATATATATATATATATACATACATATAGATATGTGTATGCCTCTCTCTCTCTCTCTATCTTTCTCTCCTTTCGCACATCGGACATGGCGACCTAGGAAAGAGAGAGAGAGAGAGAGAGATAGAGAGAGAGAGAGAGAGAGAGAGAGAGAGAGAGAGAGAGAGAGAGAGAGAGAGAGAGAGTGAAACTCCGGTCTCTGGATTTTAAGTGTCCACCGTCGAACCAGCGAGCCGCATTATTCGGAACTTTCCTGAATCATTTCACGGAATATCGCTTCGTACGACCCTCCTCTATGAGGGAACGGCAACCATTTCCAACCCCCTTTGGGAATTTCGACATAGGTAGGTAGATAGGAAGGTATACCATGTTAAGGTCACGTGTTTCATGCAAAAAGGAGATGAAAACGAAGAGAGAGAGAGAGAGAGAGAGAGAGAGAGAGAGAGAGAGAGAGAGAGAGAGAGAGAGAGAGAAAGAGAGAAAGAGAGAAAGAGAGAAAAAAATAGTGAGAGAGTGTGAACGAGAGAAAGAGAGAGAGAAAAAAATAGTGAGAGAGTGAGAACGAGAGAGAAAGAGAGAGAGAGAGAGAGAGAGAGAAAAAATAGTGAGAGAGTGAGAAAGAGAGCGAGAAAAAGAAGAAAAAAATACGAGCCATATTCGTATCTACTTGTTAGCGAGGATATATATGTTCCTACAGGATTTTATGAAGGGGGATGAAACGAGATTGACGCCAAGTTATACCCGTAAAATGAGGGTTGAGTCTTCCCTAAGACGAGAAGGTATCGATCGATTATTATAAATATTCTACGAGAATGGGATTTTGGTTGTCTCATCTTATCCTTCCTCTTTCTTTCCTTTTTCCTTTCTTTTTGTTTTTCGTTTTAGTATCAATAAAAAATGTAACAACGCCATGTTAGTATTAATTCTTAGATAGGTACAACTCATCATTTTGTACTATTCCTATAACGAATTACAAAACTTGCACAAGTGATATGAGACTTTCATCCAAAAAACTTTCTCTCTCAATCTTTCTCTCTCTCTCTCTCTCTCTCTCTCTCTCTCTCTCTCTCTCTTTTCTTTGTGGTCTACGTAGGAATTCTGGACGCTGGATCCGCTTCGTAAACCGTAAGAGGAAGTCACAAACCACTCGGAGAAGTACAGTTCGTTCAAAGAGGAAGAAGAGTGTGTGTGTGTGTGTGTGTGAGAGAGAGAGAGAGAGAGAGGGAAAGAGAATTGGGGATAGAGATAGAGTGTAGGAAGGAGGGAGAGAAGAAGGAAGGGTGGAGTCTAAGGAGAGTCCAGACTTCTACCTTAGAGGAAGGAGTGATAATCTTGAGCAGGCAATAAATCAAGTGACCGCACATTCACAACAGTTGCGAGTATACGGATCCACGCGAGTGCGGATTTACAGATATAAACGATGCTTGGTTTCCTTTTGGCTCGTACTATCTTAGGGAACTCTAATTCCTTGCATTTAGAGTTAAGATCGGAAAAGATCGTTCGGAACTACATTTAAAGGGAACAAGTAGATTTACTTATACGAAAATTTATACTATAAAAGGAAATATCGTAAATAAGATCATCGTAACTAATACGATTTTTTTTTCCCCTAGGAAAATCATTCCAGGGTAAATCGAATATCCTTCGTGACCGACAGAAATTTCAAATAAATTTCTGTCCGCGTGATTCGATGAATCGGCAAATACGTAGAGCCAGCTAGATTCGATATAGAAAAGGGGCCGGTACCTCGAGATAACCAATAAGAGGGGTATAGGTAAGTGCACGGCTGGTAAGAGCTACCTAAGTAATAATTCTCTTGTAACACTGAAATTCGATATCCGCTGGGGTAAGCTATTTCGTTGGGTTGTCGCTTTGATCACCCGATTTCCTCTACCATCCTGACCCTGTCAATCGACCTGCACAAGAAGATTGCCAAAGGATTAATGTATACGGGGATAACTATACCAATGTGTATAATACAAATTAGTTGAACCTTTTCTTTTAACAACAAAATTTGTTTCCCCTATCGTGCGAGGTGTATGAATTTAATTCAAGAATATCGATCGATCGTACGATTAAGGAGCACTTAAAAAAGAAAGAAAGTAAGAAGACGAAGATAGGAAGAGGGGAAGAAAGAAAGGGAAGAGATAAAAAACGAGTAAGGTGTCGAAGATAGAAGAAGAAGGGAAGGGGGAAAAAAAAGAACAACACGAGAAGACAGTAGAAGCTGAGTTATTATGTCCGGGCGTTACAATGGAAGCAGCCGTATCCCTTACCTCCGTTCTACCCCTTTTCACCCCCGTTCAATAGCGAGAGAAAGTTGCCCGTACTTTTACGGATAAAGATCTCGAGCAAAAGTTACGGTCGTTTGCAAACTAATCGAGCCGTCGCTTTTCTACGGGGTGTCGAAACTTTCCGAGGCTGTCAACTTTTCCGAACCCAACCTATCTCCTTCTCTCTCTCTCTCTCTATCTTTCCTTTCCCATCCCCCCCTTTCGTGCCTTATCCTCTCGTTTCGGCCTCCTCCACGGTATACAAACTCGTGCTCGACGATCGACGAAGTAAAGCGATCGTGCTTTTTATCTTTTGCTCGCTGCTTCGAAGCTCACCCCTTCCCCCTTTTTCGTTGCTTTCTCCCTACTTCATCCCCTTTTGCCTTTTATTATACTCCTCGAGGAATAACGATGACAACCGTGATCGATTCAATGTGACCATTTAAAGAGTAACTTCGAGGAAGTGCCGTTCTTTCAAGGAACTCTCTCGCTTCTATAAGCGGAAACTTTGCTGCCGGCGAAATATTTGCATCTTCGTAAAATAATCGCTCTATCGAAAGACGATGTTCTATCGGAGAGAATTATATATTTATGAATATATATGTATGTATGTATTATGAATATGTGTGTGTGTGTCTATGTATGTATATATATATATATATATATATATATATATATATCGAAGTATTCTCTAGTAATGACCAAACAATTCTATGTGTAATGATATAATAAATTGAAAGTATAACGATTGAAGGACTATTGGAAATATTCTTCGATATGGACCACAGCTTGCGTACAAGGATGAGCTTACAAAAATGAAAAAAAAAAAAAAAGGTTTAACGATATCTTCTCTCTCTCATTCTTTTTTCTACACAATCAAATCCAATACAATCAAAGAGAAAGAAAGAGACCGGGCTCGATCGAGCGTTAACTAACGATGCGAAAGAGAAGAGATGGACCGACTTATCCGAACTGTCTGTCGGTCTAGAGAAAGAGAGAGAAAGTGAGAGAGATTGATAACGAGATCCGTTAAGAATTCTTCGCTTCGTAGTTTCCTAGAGAATAGCTTGGGAAAGAGAAGAAAGAACAGAGGGGTTAGTAGGTTGACCGAATTTTAACGCCTATATATGTGTGTATGTGTATGTATATATATATATATATATATATATATATATATATATATATATATATATATATATACAAAATATATATCTAGCACGGTTTTGTCTGTAAAAGATAGGATCCCAGGTGGATAGCTATATTAAAATTCCGAAAACTTTTTAATCTTTCTCCCACCCGCAATTAAATATTAATAATGAAATCCAGAAATGATAGAGAGTAAGAGGGTGAGAGAGAGAGAGAGAGAGAGAGAGAGAGAGAGAGAGAGAGAGAGAGATAGAGATGGAAGAAAAGGGAGTGAAGATACATGGGAAATGGGCTGGGAAGGCCTCGTTATACTCTTGCTAGCTCATTTCTTCTTCTATCTTTTTCTTACTCCAACGTTTCTGGATCCATGGATTAAACCTCTCTCGCTTTCTCTTTATCTTGGAAAAGCTGTTAGAGAGAGGGTCGAAGGTTAGACGGTCGGCCAAGCGAAAGAAGGGTGCTCGTGAAAGTGTAAGGGAGCCTGTTGGTAACGAAGCCTTCGTCTATCATAAGTTAGGCTCTTCGTGTCGGACTACAAGAGCTACCTCTCTCTCTCTCTCTCTCTCTTTTTCTAAGTATAAGTGAGATGCCGATGACATCGGTAGTAGTAAAAGGTAGTGCTCGCGAACCTACCTAAATCGTTTTCGTGTGAGAACGCGTAGACTTAACAGTACATGTATCCTTAATACGTGTATATAGTTGACTATCGTTGAAGGATGGTCAAAGGTGAAGACTAAGGCGGCGGAAATGGTAGAAGGTAAAGGTAGAGCTTACTTAGCCGCCATTTAAACCTGAAAGCGAGCTTTGCTTCTTCGTTTCGAGATCAAGCCGTGATATAAACAACATAACGCGGCAATTCACCCCTTCTAAAATAGGAACACCATTTTCAGTCTTTGTTTCTCTCTCTCTCTCTCTCTCTCTCTCTCTCTCTTATAGCTAACACAGTAAACATCATTTACGCACTTGCAAGAAATATTTCTCGAAAGGGTATAAAAAATAGGAACCGTTTTGCCGAGATAATGATCGATCGTCGATCGTATCGACGAAATAAACCGATTTCTTTACCGTAATACCAGAGAATGGTGTTAAAAGCGTTGACGCTACTGGGTACCGAAGCCATTCTCCCCTTGTCCGATAAATTATCCATGGAATATTCGCGCGATCGCGTCGTTAGGCGTCGACCAGGGGCATATCGAAATTCTTTTGACAATCGTCGAGCATTCGGGGAGCTTAATGCTTTATTAATGGATGACTCTCTAGGGGTTGGAGAGCCTTTGAACTCGTTGGGATGTAAAATCTCTTCCTATCCTTCTCCCTCTACCTTTATCTCTATCTCTCGTTTTCTTTCTCTTTCTATCCATCTATTTCTCTTCCTCGAGATGATAGAGATACATAACGCGAAACGTAGCATTCCTAACACGGATATTATCGCACGATCCAGCCATTCGAATAAGCAAGTTCTTGTAGGAGAGAATGAGGGAGGGAGAAGGAGAGAGAGAGAGAGAGAGAGAGTGAGACAGAATGTTAATAGCTTCTCGCGAGAGACGATACGAGACGATGCTCGCGCGTCTTCGCTCGACTTTCAAGAGATCCAGAGTACTCACAGTTCTGTATATATCTGTCAAAACGGGAAATGAAGCTGGCGTGTTCTCTCCTTTCCAAGAATACGAGTTTTGCTGTTCTTCGCTCTCTCTCTCTCTCTCTCTCTCTCTCTCTCGCTTTCTCTTGATACTACGACGATGATATTAATTGGCCGTCTTGACGAGAGAATAATGAGCGTGGAACGATGAGATTACCTTGGAGATATCTGAAACGACTTTCTTGGGGGTTTCAGAAGCACCACACCGTCTTTCTCTCCACTTTCTCCTCTTCCTCCTTCTCCACCTCTACTTCACTAGACGACACTTTACCTCGTCTAAGCCACGAGGGAACGTGTTTCAGAGTAGACGCTCGTAAATCGCCCTTCGATATCCCTCTCGATCGAATGTCGAACGGATCAGCGCTTACACAGAGGTTGCATAATTAATCTCGAGTGTTTACCCTATGGAGAAAGAGCAAGGCCATAGGGTAAGTCTTTTCGTAGCTATAGAACCGGTGCTGGCGCTAACTAGTTTTCGAAGCTACGACGCAGAAAGAAGAAAATCGGTAGAAAGAGAGGAGGCACCCTACTAGGATGAAAGGTACGCGGAAAGAGCCAGAGAAAAACGTCGGAGTACTAGTGGTGATGAGGGTGAGGCTAAGGGTGAGAGGAGACCAGAACGAAAAGAGAGAATAAGAGAGAGAGAGAGAGAGAGAGAGAGACGAGGTTGGAAGGAGTAAGCGGAAAACAAAATAAAAGAGGAAAACCTCTGGCAATTTTTCACTAGCTTTTTAAAGCGCGGCTTAGGTACTCGCGGAGCGAGTTTGAATCGATTTTCCTAGAGGGCCCCATTTTTCTACTCACCTTCTTATGCCAAGCAATGCAAACTGTACCTACTTCCAGCTGTTTCGCTCACTCGCCCTCTCTCTCTTTCTCTCTCTCTCTCTCTCTCTCTGTCTATCTGTCTGTCTCTCTCTCTGTCTCTGTCTTTATTTCTCTTTCTTTCTCTCGAATGTCGTTCGTTCGTAAAGCATGGTGAAGGCCGGGGGAATTCAAATCAAAACTCGCGTCTTTCCGTGCTCGAAAATTCTCGCCATCTACGTTGTACGTGTCTTCCGTGAATTAGAAGTCTGCTACTATTGCTACATTTGAAATTTATGTTTATACGTTGATGCTCGATTTACGAATGGTACCTATATAGTAGGCAGAGGCTCGATTGTATCGTTAAATTTTATGAGGAATATTTATGTATTTTTTTTATATAATATATATATATATATATATATATATATATAACATTATATGACATTTTCGATCGACCGAAGAGTAATAAGCTCGTTATTAATGATCGTCGTACAAACGACTCCTTTTTCTTATTTTCGTTTCCTCGGATTACGTGCCATTCCCCTTTTTCTCCTCTCCTCCTCCTTTCATTTCCTCCTCTTTCTCTTCCTCCTCGTTATTTCGTTATAAAGACCATATCAATTTATGCTTACCGACTTTGAGTAGAAATATCAATAAAATAAAATATTAATTATAATTAATGCCACGCCAATACGGAATATAATTCGCGACTCGAAGAATATTATATTTTACAGTGATCCGGCCTGCAAAATATGTCTGCAAATACGATTTAAATACATATAATATTTAAAGAGTATTAATGTATACTTAAATATCGAATTATGCGTACTATGATTATGCACGACGGGTTTTACCCTTTAGGATAATTAATTGCAATGTAAATACATATACAAGTTTAGATAATGATCGAATTGACTGTCAAATTTATTGTATATTCAGGCAGAAAGAAACGCTCGTTAAATCCTCGTTTTTACAATTCTGTATATTCCGAAGGATCTCCAAAATGAGTTTTGGTACAATTTTGCAACGACCCCCCCACGTCCTTTATCTCGCTCTTTCATTGCTTTTTTTTCCTTCTTCTATTTTCATTTTTTTTTCCCCTCCTATACACGCACGACGTATTTCACGATCGACGGACTTTCTATTCCTCGTTCCCGAAAAAATATTACCTTTTGGCGCGACCCGCCTCGGCGCCAAATCGAAATCATATCGGCGAATTCAGACAAGAGGCCGGCATTTCCCGTTGCGCTGTATACAATGCCGATACAATCAATCAGGCACAAAGGGTGAGAGAATGAACGTGTGTATGTATGAGAGTGAGAGGGAGAGATTGACGGAATTTCGTTTCTGACTTCTGTGGAGTCACGGCCGACTTGTTCTCTTCGCGATATCATCGTCCCACCTTTAAATCCTCTCTCTCTCTCTCTCTCTTTCTCTCTCTCTCTCTGTCTTTCTCTTTCTGTTTCTATCGATCAACTGGTTTAGGAGGAATATACAAGGTCAGCGCCGTAACTCCCGGCCAGCGATCACGGAGATATACGCTTTATTATCGTTTCGCGTCGGTGGTGCATCATGAAACGTCCCGACGATGATGGAAACTCGTAAAAGTACCGCGGTTAGAGAGAAGAGAGATAGACAGATAGATAGATAGATAGATAAATAGAGAAAGAGAAAGAGAGAGAGAGAGAGAGAGAGAGAGAGAGAGAGAGCGAGGCCGAATGTGCTCGTTAAAAATGTAATAAACGAACGATACCGTTTGATAAAACAAAATATTCTGATTTACCATTTATCTTTCTGTGACTTCTGGAAATTTCATTGCAACCTCTGAGAAAGTTTTACCGTACTTAGACACGGAAGTATACGGTTATACTGCAGTTTTAGAACCACCCTCCGTATCTTCAAACTTGTTTATATATTTTTCTATACTAAGGATCGTAAATTCTCTATAATTTTTATCGTATAATAGCGATTAGTATCGTTTTGAATAATAACAAGGGTACAGATAAATAATTATTATTACGACTAACGACGATGAGCATCGTCGATTATATTCTGACCAAAAACGAAACGTATATATATATATATATATATAAATATATATATGTATGTGTCCTTAGTCGAGAAAGAGAAGGATCATTGGTCGCATTATGGCGCTATATTATCGCGCTCGTATAGAGCAGCAACTAGGCTACGCTAGGAGAAGGACGACGGTAAGTCGTCCTTAATGAGGAAGATTAAGAGGACTTACGAGATCTCGCCAAAGGGAGCGAAGGCTTCCCTCAAGGTCTGCGTCTCGATCTCCGGGCTCAGGTCTCCTACGAATATGTGGTAGTGTTCTGAAACAGAGAGTATAAAAGGCCTTCGTTAGAGTGATTAAATCTATACGATGAACTAGTGTAATATAACATACATATATATATGTAGTATGCAAGTATGTGATTATAATAAAAGAGGACGGTATTACGAAAATTATGATTATCATTCAAAATTGCATGTAATAAAGTTTAACAGTAGTATCCTTGATCAGGGAACGTGACTGTAATTTCAACGTTTCACTATAATAATATTTATATATTATGTATGTATTATAATATGCATAATAACCAGCAAATAATATAAAATCCGTGAAGAAATATATATATATATATATATATATATATACATATGAATTGTATGTATAGTCTTTAAGTTGCAACAATGTGGAGGATATAAAATAAAGCGGTAATTAATTGTTTCTGGTCGAGCAATCAGCGTTGTCCATGAAATAGGTAATGTCCAATAATGACCGAGGTCGGCGTCGCTGTGCAACCAAAATCCTTTCAGGAACGTATGATGAAAATTCTATCGCCTGGTCATATTTTCAGGATTGTATTTATGGTTTAGCGATGCTTCTTCGATAATAATGATTTTTTATGAAAACTTCACATTGTACGTGCAATGTCACACGCTACATTCTCTGTACAACGGATGGATTCTACAGAATCTGTTTGAGGTAAGCCAGAACGTCGTCGCGTTGCCTATTCTTTAGGTATTCAACACAATTATCGCGGCTTCGCAAAAGCGTCGGCCGAGCGTAAAATCACAGCAAGGGTATCCCTCGCTTTCAACGTTCCTATTAAAATTGCAACCGGTAATTTAGCATTGTTAGGTTAGGTAGATACCTTGGATAATACCGCGTGCACCCCATATTTATTCGCGTCCTTTGTTTGCATTTGCTTTGGCCCGCCGGCGACTACACGAGAAAGATAGAGATATAGAGATAGAGGGAGGGAGAGAGAGAAAGGGAATACAGATAAGAGAAAAAAAGTGAGATAGAGTCGATACCGATCGCACGAAAGGGCAATACTTATAATTCTAAATAATTTTAAATTATTATTAATATTTAAATTCTTTACGATTCCGCGGAGATATTAGGAATATTTTTATTCATAAATTTTCTATCGTTGATAATTATATAATCTATCGAATGCTTAATGAGAAAAAGACCGGGTAACTTCAAATATCTGAAGCACAGGATCGAACTTTGGAATATTATTTATTACTCAACGTCCTGAGGATAGTCACTATTCTGTTCTCTTCCGCCAAAATAACTGTTCGAGCGCCAAGAGTACTTTTTTGCAGGCTCGCTTAAATCTAATTCGTCGTATAATTGAAGGGAAAGGCGTCGGGATTGATTTCGAATTCAGTTGTGGGTAAATCGAGAGACTATCGAATTTGCTTCGATCGTTAATCATTCTCGTTTAATGTCTCTCTACCCTCCCTCTCTACCTATCCCACTCTTCTTCTCTCTCTTTCCTTCTCTTCTTCTTCTTCTTCTTCTTCTTCTTCTTCTTCTCTATGTAAACACACATACTCGCACACATGGATTTCAAACCATTGGAATGTATTTTTAGCTTCGGCGGAAACTCACGCGTTAATTTATTACTCGCTCGAGGTTGGCTTTCGTCTCGATTGGTATATTAGCTTTTATAGGAAAGAAGGCTGGCGTAACGTCGTGCCCGGGAAATTGAGAAAAATACTTAAGCGACGTAACTCTTGTGCACAACAGAGAGAGATAGAGATAGACAGATAGATAAAGAGAGAGAGAGAGACAGAGAGAGAGAGAGAGAGAGAGAGAGAGAAAGAGAATAAAAAGAAGGTCGTTTGGATTCGTAGCTGAGTCAGAAACTCGGCGAGAAAATCGAGAGTGGGCCGGCTGCTAGTCGGCTTTCGCCGAATCTGGAGTTATGGAAATTTTCTTCTACGGCAATAAATAATATTTGCACCAGTAAGCAGGAAAGACGCGGTAAAACTGTCGATATAGTGTACGCGCGAGACCGGCACTTTCAAGCTCTCTATACTTTCTACTCGTAGCCCATACACCAGCCCTTTATCCCTACTACCATTACCACCGTTCATCCCTTCCAACCCCCATTTCAACCGCCCCATTGTCGGCACCTACGCGCCGCGGCTTTACCGTGTTCGCTGAATATGCATTCCGTTCTTGCGAAATCCAGTTCGTTTACTCTATCCCTAATTGCTCCACTTTGCTCTAGAGTTTAAGATGGATTCTCCATTTATTACCATTGACGTGCCAGTTTGTTGATCTCATTTGCATTTTTTACCAACTCGTCGTCGTCCATCGTCTGCGACACAGAATCTTCGAAATTTTCGAGATCGAGATAGGAATTAGAAGACCTCGTGCAAATTTACCTTTGGTCGAGTGACATCTTTCCGTATTAGCATATCACGTTGACTGCAACGAAAGATCTTTCTCTGTCTCACTTTCTTCTTATTCTAACGACCTCGCAACGTCGTCTTACTCATCTCATCGAATCAAGAATAAGAGATCTCGAATTATCTCAAGAAAACCGCCGACGCTTCTTCGTTTCCCCCCCCCCCCCCTTACATTATCTCTTTCTATCTCCTTCACGGTGCTTTTGTCTAATGTTCGAAAATCACATTAGCGTCGTTAATAAGTACTCGAGAGTTTCATAGACTTTGGAAAATCATCATTCTCCTACCCTTATCCAATGGCGAATCTGATCTCACGGAGTAACTTCGATCGGATCAATAAACGTTATCCTTTTATTTCTTCAACCTTTATCGACCCCCATTCACTTTCTTTTTTCTTATTCTTCGTCTTTGCTTTCACCGTCACCTTTAAAGGTAAGATGCAACGTCTAACTGGGTTAAGAAGCAGTAATCGAAAATCGAGATATACCTACGAAAAGAGATAGAAGAAATAGAAGAGAAATAGAAAGGGAGGGAAAAGGGATAGGAGAAGCTGCCCATGCTACCGGGAGGATAGTTTCAGTGAAGGAGTTGAGGGTGGTTTGATTACAATCGGTTTGATGGTCTACCCCCGAGGAGGTTCTGGTCGGCACACATAAACGTTCACAGACACATACGGATACATATACAGTGAGCTCATTCTGGTGAATTAGTTCGAAAGCTCGTCATCTACTCGTCGGTCATCGTATCTGGAGTGGAGGATATCAAAGCTCCCGTTTGATAGATATCGTTCCTTTTAAAAGAAATCGACGAAACTTCATTCTTTTCCACGTCGACGTAAACGACGACACTTTGTCAAACATCATACGATATCACTCCTTTCGTTGATAACCGTTCCGAACCACGGGTAGAGTTAATTTAAAGAAAAAAAAAAAAAAAAAAATCCAAATATCACGTTCTCATTTTATGAGGGACGTTATTAAAACTTTTTTGTTGTGCGTTCATTCTACTCAGTCAAATAGTAACCTCGATTTTAGTTAGTAGCGTATGTGTTCAAGAAGAGAAACCTTTTCGAGGAAAGATGAAGAAGGAGGGAAAACGGGGACGAAGGTTAGAGAAGGAAAAACCTCTAAGAGTTCTAGCCAGCATTCCATGTTATTTGACGCTTCGTATAAAGGCAAGACTCTTCATGCTTTCGAGGAATTCTTCAAAAAGAGAACGATATAAGGAGTGAAAGATCATGTAGACGGATGACTGCAAGAACCGTCTGTTGGTACTTTGGGAAAAAGAGATCTATTTGGGAAGTATGTAAAACGATCGAATCGTTGGTAATGATGTAAATAGAGAAAGAGAGAGAGAGAGAGAGAGAGAGAGAGAGAGAGAGAGACAAATATAGAGAGAAAGAGAGCATCATGGCGTATTACTGTCTACCGAACGTTCGACGAAGGGCTTTTCAATAAAGCTGGAGTAATGGAGCGTCATTTATTATTGCAGCTAGGCTTCTCTTTCTGACGCAGGAGGCCTGAAAGAGCGTATATGAGAGTGAGAGAGAGAGAGAGAGAGAGAGAGAGAGAGAGAGAGAGAGAGAGAGAGAGAGAGAGAGATAAAGCTATATGAATTCTCGCATGTATTCGTGAGTCTGGTCAGCCGAGTTAACCCCCGCTAATACAGTTTTGCTGGAGCTGGACAGCACGATGATTCCGGTTGAGTGGCGAGTCTGGTACCACCGGTATTATTATAGTCATCGTTCACGTCGACAGACCCGGTAGCCAACGATGACGGATGCGCAAACATAATTATTATCACCGTCGTCATCGCGATCGTGCGCGTCAACGATCGCAGCTGCTGTTGGCTCTCGCGAAGATCGTTAAAATTCTAATGATATTATTCATCTCTACCAAGTTTCGAGCGTCCTCGCCCGTTTTAGGTACTCTCTACGTAGATTGGAGAAGCAATAATAACGTATACGATGTTGAGTTACGTTTCTAATTTTTAAGCTATAATTCATGAGGCTTGTCATCATGTGTCAAATTTTGTGTATACTCCCACGAGAAAATGCACAATTAAAATTAATTTATATATTGTACATGTGGGATGTCAACGAAGAACGAAGTGATGTATAATATTCGGATGCAATTCTTTTTTTTTTTTTTTTTACGTTAAATAGTTAGAGATAATCGTTAATAACAATTTGTTAATATTTAAATACCAAAACGAAACGAACATCCAACTAAGCGATTATTCCTGTCTTCTTTTTTCTTTTTTTTTTTTACAGTATAAAGTAACGATCGTCGCGATACGATAAACGTTACTCGATCTTTATTTTTCTTTTTTCTTTCCATACAGCAGTCGTTTAATCGACGAGGAGAGTTTTCCAGTTTCTTCACTTATCGTTCTAGTAAGAGGTACTCGCTCGAAACGAGAGTTTTTTGAAAGCGTAACGTTTCTAAAGAAGGGTTCAAAGAAGAGAGAAGAGTTTGTAGTATGTAAAGGAGAACGCTCTCGTGGTGGGAAGTACTCGATCGATCGATCACGAGGCTCGATAACTCGAGCCGTTCAAGCCCAGAAATATGATTACTTTTTCTCTAAGACGATTATCGACCATTCTTTTTTTTTTTTTAAATAATCCGGTCGGTTCTACAATATCGCAATGCTTCTCGAAAATTCTTTAGAAGTGGGAAATAAAAAGAAAGAAAGAAAAGAGGTAAATAAGACATAGAGTTGATATTGCAAAATGGTTCGATATATAAAAAAGGAAAAAAAAAATTGAACGGGAAAGAAAAATCATTGGCCAATTGTTGTTTCGTTACCGCAATAACGTCGAATTATTTCTAGATGGTTAAATCTGCGAATCATTGAATAAAAGATTTAAATATTAAAAGAGCAGATTAAGTGTTTCCTATCGAAAAACTTGAAAATGTTTCACTTGGAATTAGTCGCCTTTTCTTTCGCTTACTTGTCCGGTAAACGGCTCGATCTTTCACTACGTGCCACTCTAAAGGACGGATTGCTTCCGGTAGAGAAGGACGAACGCGAGTGGACAGCGATTCGAGCCACGTGTCACGATCTTATCCTACGTATATATATATATATATATTATGTATGTATGTATGTATGTATGTATGTATGAATGTATGTGTATATATATATATATATATATATATATATATATATATATATATATATGTAAAAGTATAGAAAGAGAGAGACGAGGAAAGTATAGAAAACGATGGGTATATAGATAGAAAAGAAGGAAGAACGTGCTTTAAGAACTATCGAACGGTTCTATCGATAATGCCAGAGAGGAAAACGTGGAAAAGTCGATCGTAGATCAAGCCTTTCCTTAATTTCCCGGGACAATCGTTGATTTACAATGGCTGGTAGACAGCGAAATTCAGGCTTTGGTCGAATGTTCCTTGCATTCTTTCTTTTTCTCTTTCTCTCTTTATTCCCTTCGCCCTCCTTTCTCTCTCTCTCTCTCTCTTTCTCTTTTTCTCGTGATAAAATGATAGGATGGTAGCAAGATACACGAAGTCTCTGAGGAGAATAGGAATCTACCCTCATCTGTTAGATGTTAGAGCAATGACCAACGATTTCGACTAAGACTTCTATTAATTTGGATGCTAGTGAAAATCTAGCGGTGTGAACACAATTGAATCTACGTTCGGTCGATCGCTTGCTTTCATAATCAATGACGAACACAACAACAACAACAATAAACAACGACAACAACAGCAACAACTAAAACAATAACAAAAAAAAAATCAGCAACAACTAAAACAATAATAATGACAACAATAACAACAACAGCAACAACAACGACGATGACGACGAAGACAAGGATAACCATGAGCAGGCTAGTGTAGAGCGTAGCAAGAGAAATGGGAGTTGTGGTAAGATGGTTGGTAAAGTGTGGTGGAACACATATGGTACTCATAAACCTCTGAGAACCCAGGCTTAGGATTTCGCGGATCGGAAATATGGGTCACATCCCGGCCGACTCGAGCCGACCGTGAATCGCCCTTTCAACGATCTCCTCCGATTGGTCGACGGACGATTTCGTGGCGTAATCGATGAACGCCACGCAACGCCCTGCCCGTTATTGGCTCGGTCACGATAGGATCTTGCTAGCCTGGCCGGGCCTCGGTATGCACTTTAAATACACGTCGTCGTCTCCGATGGTGGAATGCTCGGAGAACGTTTCTTTCGATTTACCTTTATCGAATCTACCGACGAAACTTTTTCCATCTTCCGACAAAATTTCATACCTTTTTCCTTCTTTTCCTCTTTTTCCCTTTTTTTTTTTTTTTTTTTTTTTTTTTTCTTTTAATTCGAAATATCCCAGGACCGTGTGCGCTTTAATAGGAGAATTTATACGCTCTGTGATATCGGGGGATGATAACAACTCGCTGACGTTTCGTGCGAGAATGGATGCAGAGGGTTGAACATTTTTTGTTCCTGCCTCTTTTTTTTTTCCTCTTTTTCTTTTCCTTTTTTTTTTTTTTTATTTCGCTCGATGTTGTCTTTTAGGATCTACGTTTGTTTTATTTACGATTCGTTGTCACATCGATAGCGTTAGCTTCGATGAAAATGTCATTTGTTGTTACGAAATGAATTTGATATAAAACGCTCAACCCTTTACATTTTATTCCCTTTTTTATTCGTAAATTTTATATAATGGTTTTTTGGGCTGTAACGTGTCAATGGTTAGAAA
This sequence comes from Dolichovespula media, assembly GCA_911387685.1. NCBI lineage: Eukaryota > Metazoa > Arthropoda > Insecta > Hymenoptera > Vespidae > Dolichovespula > Dolichovespula media. The sequence continues at coordinate 5,635,881 of OU426852.1, read as the reverse complement.
TGAATGTTTGAAAGATAGATAGATAGATAGATAGATAGATAGATAGATAGAGAGAGAGAGAGAGAGAGAGAGAGAGAGAGAGAGAGAGAGAGAGAAGCATTTACGCGTGGTAACTGGCACGAGGAAAATTCTAAGGTCGAAAAATTTGGGAATACTCGGTTGCACACGTTCCACCTGAGTACTCGTTAAATCATACCCTTAGGAAAGACCGGTCAGAATTTTCGTGAGTGCCGATGGCGAGTCGAGGAAAGTCAGGAAACCGTGAAAAGCATTTGTCCGCGTGAAAACACCTTCGGAGATACCCTAACAAGGACCGGCCTTCTCTCTTTCCACACTCTTCAGACGTCTTCTCTATCGTCTCGGAGTTCTCTTCTAGTCGAGCAAAGTGTTGGGGTCGCTGAAGTCAAGGGTTGCTCCGACAAAAAGGAAGAAAGGAGGAACGGCGAATTCCACTTGGAGAATCGAGGAAATCAAGCCGATACGAGTTTGATTTAAACTCTAACTAAGCAATCACACGAAGTTGATCGAGTTGCGGCCAATCAACGGTTAATTCGTACATTTGTATTCACCTGTGATCTCTCCTATCTCCATTGGTAGTGGTAGTAGCGATGGTGGTGGTATAGGGTACTACCCTCTTTTATACGAGCACCTTATTCTCCCCACTTCGTTTCGCGGCAGAGCTACCGTTATCGGTCCTTGTCTTTTACCGCTTACCCCTTCTAAATCCCATCCCATTTCATCCTATCTCACCTCACCTCACCTCACCTCACCTCACCTCACCTCACCTCACCTCACCTCACCTCACTTCACCACCCCTCATCACAATTTACCCCGCTCTGTCCATCTTACTATCTCTCTTTCTTTCTTTTTTTTTTCTTTTTTCTTTTTTCTTTCACTTCGTTTTATTTTCTCGATCGGTCGATCGGTAATAAACAGTTGATCCGCACTCTATTGGGATTTTAACCAGATTGACTCCCGCCGGAACTCTTCCTCGATTGTTTCTACCACGAGCGATTTCCTATACGATTCTCGCCTCGAATATTGCCGCTGCTCGTGGGAATAGATCGGTATTGAAACGTTATCGGGGAAAGCAACGATTCAAGTGTTCCGTAACAACGAGGCGGTATCGCGCTACGGTGCTCTTTCTTCGATGCTTCGTTGATCTAAAAAAATAGGGGGGAGGGAGGAGAAGAAAAAAGGAGGAAGAAGAAGAGTAAGAAAAAAAAGGAAGAGGGAAAGAAAGGGAAGAAAAAAGAGGAGAAAGAATGAAGCGACGAGGGATAGAGGGGATGAAAGAGGGAAAGGAAAGAAAAAAAAGTCGCGGAGGTAGTTGGAAAGAAAAGTCATTAGCGATTGTGGCCTGAGTGCACTTTTCACTGTGCAACTTTTTCATCCCTTGCCCCACTCAGTTACTCTTTCTCTTTCTCTCTCTATTTCTTGCACGAGCATTAAAATCGTTATCCTTTCGGGAAGACATAACGACGGTCCGGAAAAATATTTTATTACGAGTGATTATACGCGACGTCCGATGAATACGATACGAACAAAACGGATTATTATCATGGATCTTTTACAAAATTGGAATTGTCGGCTTCCCTCTTTTCTTCCTCTTTTTTTTATTACTATTATTCTTTCCCCTCCATTTATTTTTATGTTATTTCGTTTTATTTTATTTTATTTTATTTTATTTTATTTTATTTCGTTTTATTTTATATTTATTTTCAGAGAAATGTCACGTTCGTCGAGATTAATGAAGGCGTTGCACAGCGGCCGAACAATGATCGATCTCTTAATTAATGAGGTTACAAATCAATTAGCGATCTACGCGTCGGGCTAATTAATTTCTTTGTTAGCGCACTGGCGATTCCTCGATAGTCGCGATACGATTCACGCAAGCGGGTCAATTCCTCGTCCCCTTCTCGCAGCCCCGTTTGATCGTAGTTGATGTGTGCATCTGTTATATCGCGAACCGTAGGCCAGCCCATCGGCCTCCCGATACATTCGTAACAATACTACAGAATCGAAAGTGTATTGTCGACCGTATAATGGAAGCACTTTGCGACAAATTGGTTGTTCTGCTAGCGGGATATGCTAGGGAGCCCAACGCCTCTTTCTCTTTAAAAGACCACTGTTCAAACATTTTCAAATTCACGTTTTAGTTTTATTTAAGAATTGGGAACGATCAATTACCTTTAATAATAATCAATCTTTATGATTTGAGTTGATTTAAATTAAGCTCAAAGAATAAGTTTTACAGTATAATATGCCTGTACAATAATATTATTTTTCTGTTTCTCTATATGTCGATGATGAATTTTTATTTCGATCGACTATTCTCTATTATCCGTCCTGATTTATTATCGTCAAATCGCGACACATCTTTCTTTCTCACGATTCGCGTATTCACATTTGTCAAAGGATTGACGATCTCGTTATAAAACTGGAGAAAATCGGCGAACAAAATCGGTTTTAATGTATCATCGAATTTGTTGGCGAGTGCCTCTTAAAATATAGTCACTTGCAAGTCGGGGTGGATAGGCTTAAAGCAAATATTTATGTCCGACTAGGAAAGTCGACATTGATCGTATGATTAATGGCGATCCCCTAAAGTCGAATATGCCTTGAATTTAGATGTGAGCCCTCTTCCATTCCCCCTCTCTGAACTCTCTACTAAACCTCTAATCTCCTCGCGACCTGCATAAATACGTTTCTACGAATTAGAAATTCTCTTGGAAAAGCTAATCTAATATACGAAAACAATTAACTCTTTCTCTTTCGTAGGGAGAACAAGGCCGAGGGAAGGTTATGTTTTTTGAGCGTCTTCATTGATCCATCAAGAAAGGGTAGTAAACAGACGTATCTAGTAGAACAAAGCTTTTAATAATTATCGTGGCAATTAGAGAGACATTTTTAAATTATTTTGACAAGCTCCTCCGGTGGTAGTATTACATATACAGATTGTCATTTAGAAAATGGGTAAATGCTTTGCGAACTCTTTGAATCAAAGACAAAGAGGGACGGGGGAGGGGAAGAGAGAAATAGAGTGAGCAAAAAAAAGAACAGAGATAGGAATATCAACGTGATTTAATCTTACGGAGAATAGTTTTTATCGAAGCTGTTGGTAGGTCGACGTCACGAAAAAAGCTCGTTGTTTCCAAAGATACCCTCGTTTATTGCTCTTCCGAGCTCATAGCTCGTCGACGGTTTCGAAACAAAGGAAAGATGTAGAGTCGGTACGCGTCCTACCGAGAGAGCGAGTTTTAGCCGATAGTTTTTATTTCGTCAGCTTTGTGAGTGTTGAAAGAGAAAGAGGGATAGAAAAATAGAAAAGAGGGAGAGAGAGAGAGAGAGAGAGAGAGAGAGAGAGAGAGAGAGACAGAACACGCGTGTGTGTCTGTGTGTTAATGTGTTAGTGAATGTGTGTATACGTCTCTGTGTGTGTGTACGTACTCGTTCACCAAACGCTATAGCTGGCATCGATAGGGCGCTCACACGGGCTCAACTGTAAATCGTCGTGATTTAGGGGATGAACGACATATTGGGCAATGCATGGGGCTCGAAGTAGGGGGGCGGGGTAAGGCCGGCGTATAGTATAGGAGCGTCGCGTATGGTATGGCAGCGGCGTACTTGCAGCGACGCGATGCATGATGCATCGTCCCTAGACGAACGTAGATACGTCTCGCGTCCGATTTGTCCATCGGACTTTTAGGGGAAGAGTAGGAGTTTGCCTCTTTCTACTAGCCGATCGACCACCGTCACTACTCGTCGATAATTTTAATCACGATCATGATATTACTTCCTCGGTTAAATCGACAAATTCGACTGAAAAATATATTCGAAGATTGTTTGGAATCTTGATTTCAAGTAAACCTTGTCTCTCTCTCTCTCTCTCTATCTGTCTTTGCCTTTGCCTTTGTCTCTCTCTCTCTCTCTCTCTCTCTCTCTCGTTCTCTTTTTATCTCTAATTCTCTTCGTCTCTGTGTTCCTCGCTCCTTGTCTCTGTCTCTGGCTCTCTCCCCTCTCTCTCTTTCTCTATCTATCTATCTATCTATCTACCTCTCTATCTGTCTTAGAGATCTGCTTTTACTCCTTTCTATCCTTGCGAACTGTTGTCTCATGTACATTGAATCAGCTTAATTAAATGGTCTCTAGGTAGAGCATGATTCCCCGCCTTGCCGACGATCGACGGCATTTGCGCGTTCGCGTGGCTCTATATGTGTATACCTACGAGAAAGCAAGAGAGAGAGAGAGAGAGAGAGAGAGAGAGAGAGAGAGAGCTGTATGCACAGCTATCGTGTATCCATCAGCGTGCGTGGTGGCGCGATGCCAAATTGATGCTGTTTGCCGTCGCTCTAAGCCTCAATCTGCCCGGTTGTACCGGCACGATCCTAACACGCGCGCGCTAAGCTCGTCGCATTATGGATACGACGTATCTAACGGCATAGCCGGTACTCTCCGGTAGTGGTGAAGCGCTATCGCGCCACAATATCCCTGTTCTTCTCTCTCTCTCTCTCTCTCTCTCTCTCTCTCTCTCTCTCTTTCCCCCCTCTAACTTATAGTTGAGTTCTCTTCCTCTTCACCTCCTCGTATACACATCCTCCTGAGAGCGCCGACTATTTGCAGCTAGCGCGATCCAGAGTCCTTTAGCGACGTGACGCGCGAGGCAAGGGTGACAAACCGATAGAACGCTTTGACGCTTCTGAGAGTGAGAGAGAGAGAGAGAGAGAGAGAGAGAGACGAAAACTTTATTCGAAACGACCGAGCGGTTAAATGGGGTACATATTTACGTCGCGTTGTAATAGAGAAAGTTCCGGGGGAAAGCCGACGCCAATGAGCCTCGGATCTACTGCTTTTCAGCAAAACTAAAGTGGATCTAGCGATTATGATCGACTGAGATATACGAAACAGGAGAGAAATACGGATGAGAGAAGTAGACGTTACGTTCGATCGGTTAAGGATCTTTTATTTCTTTTTACCTTTCTATTATTTTTTGAATTCGTTAAAGCAGCCTATTTTTTTTTTTTTTTCCCGATTCCAAGCTCATTCTTACGATTCGTTTCTTTTATTTACAAAGCGAGATTCGTAAAAGATAAAGTTAGAAAGAGATAGATATATAGATAGAGAGAGAGAGAGAGAGAGAGAGAGAGAGAGAGAGATACAGGGGGAGGGTAAAAATACTCAGAGAAGGAATAATAATCCAATGATTAAAGATTATATTGCTTCGTGGTAATATTTCCATTTTTCCATGTTTTCTAATTGGAACCCCGAGTGTTCGCTCGGTTTATTGGCCAATACTCGATGCGATATCCTAGTTCCGACTGAACTCTTCCTAGGGGAAATTCACTAGATTTCTCGCGAATAATACTCGTCGATTCGTCGCGACGATGTCGGTGGGAGGACCGACTCGAGAAGATTGAAAACGTTACGTTGCTTAATGCGAGATGACATTGATGGAACGACGAGGACGTTAGGATGTACGAAAAATTAATCTTATCTCGGATCATTGGTCCTCGGATCGGGCGGCGATTACATGGCAAATGTTTGCCCGTGGTCTGAGCGGCGTTGAGTATCGACCAGCTTCTTCGAGTAGGAAGCATCTCCCTTCTCCTTCTTCTTCTTCTTCTTCTTCTTCTTCATCTCCACTTCCACCTACTCATTCTCCATCTCCTTTTCCTCCTCCTCTTGCTCCTCTCCATTCCCATCCACCTTCTCTTATTCTCAATTGAGTCTAGCTTTCCTATCGGACGAGATCCCGTTCTCGTGGAAAAGAAGCAACGGAGGATATGGAGAGATGGAGTGAGACGAGAACGGTGAGAGAAAAGAACAAGGGGAAATGCTTTTTTTACGATTATCGAGAAGAGGATCGAGATTACGGTCCTCGCTGGAGAAGCTGTGCACATCGTCTTTGCTATCTGCCGTCTTTCTCTCCTTTCTTCTCATTCTCCCTCTCCCTCTCTCTCTCTCTCTCTCTCTTCTCTCTCTCTCTCTCTTTCTCTCTTTCTTTGTTCTTCGAAGAGGACAATATGAAAAACGTCTCGACAAAAAATGACGAAATAACTTTTAACTTCAGGGGGGTAATAAAAATGACGACTTTGTTGGGCGAGTTCTCGAAAAGAAAAAAAAAAAAAAACAAAAAAACAGGGAGAGAAGATCGTCGTAGCTTCGTCACGAAATGTCGCCTCGATATTTCTAAAAATCGATATATCACTTTGAATTTCGAAGTCATGGAAAAATGAGTTTCTTCCATTGTTTTCTTTTTTCTTTTTTTCTGGAGAACGAATAGTTTCGTCGTTACTTTCCCCCCCCCCCCTCCGTTTTCTTTTCTTTAAAACTATCCCCGATACTCCGTTACGAGGCTCGTTGAGTCATGTTTATCGATTCGGTTAGGTCGCGTGACGTGCGTTATTTCTTCGAAACTAACGACGGACGCATTAATGCGTAGCACGATGCAACGAGCTACGATAGATATTCACTCGTGCACGAGCGAGTCAAAGAAAGCCGCTTCGATGTGGCAGGTCTCATTCGAAAAGATCGAGTTTGATATTCCGCTTGCCTGCTCGCTCTTGGGATCGGTTGGACGTGACGTATTTTTGGTTGACGGCTAGTTTGCGCAGAAACGGTGTGCTTTTTCGAGAGACCGAGAGACTGAGAGAGAGAGAGAGAGAGAGAGAGAGAGAGAGAGAGAGAGAGAGAGAGAGAGAAAGAGAAAGAGAGAGAAAGAGAAAAAGTCGATCGTATCCGTGAGTGATGCAGGTCGAAAAAGAGAGCGATAGAAAGAGAGAGGGTAGAAAGTGAGACAGAAAGTGAGGGAGAGAAATGTGGACGGTGGCCGGCCATCTCCGGAGGGATACAAATTCATGTCGATGCAGCACAAAGTGGCGTCTACCACTTCTCAACCCATTCACCCTCATCCCCCTCTTTCCTACCCTTTTTTCAACCCTCTTTTTCTTTCCTTCTACTCGTCCCTTCTCTCTCTCTCTCTCTCTCTCTCTCTCTCTCTCTCTCTCTCTATCTTTCTCGCCATTTCACCAAGCGCCCCTTCGACATTGGTTCGGGCGTTCCTATCGATCTAGGCAGGCTAAAAACTCGTGGAAACCACCGTCGGCAGCTTTTGCGGGCACCGCTTAGCGGGATGTCGTGTGGATGCATCGACGTTGAGGAGAGAGGGAGAACGAGAGAGAGAAGGAGAGAGAGAGAGAGAGAGAGAGAGAGAGAGAGAGAGAGAGAGACATTGGAAAGAGGTTCTTTTTGCTTAAGAATGCCAAAGGCTGCTTTAAGCAGCACGACGAATGGTAGTGGAGGAGAGAAGAGAGAGAGAGAGAGAGAGAGAGAGAGAGAGAGAGAGAGGGAGAGATAGCGAAACCGGGAAATCGCGTTCCAAAAGAGGAAAAATACGTGTCTCCTTGTGAAGGACTGCTTTAATTGTTCGCGCGAAACGTTTCATTTTTTTTCCTTGAGATACATCACGGTGGATATTTTGAAATCTAATCGTACAAATTCGTACATTAAAGATTGGCTTAAAATGAATTTAAAACGGATGGTTTAAAAAAAAAAAACAAAAATACAGTTCTTCGTTACGTAAAAATGCAGAATTATATGAATCTAAAAAAAAGAAAGGAAGAGAGAGAGAGAGAGAGAGAGAGAGAGAGAGAGAGAGAGAGAAGGAAAAAGTTAATGAAGGGAAGGAAAACTTTCGGTTGCTAGTGAAAACGTAGTATTATAAACTCTAGAATATGGAAAATCCAATAGCGCATAGAGCATGCAGATAGTACTCTTTCTTTTTCCCCTCTTTGTTTCTCTTCCTTTCTTGTTTCTTTTTTTTTTATGGTGCTTGGCCCATTAAAAAGCAAAGAATCTTCGGACGAAGAGATGCAGGTCGTTCGTGTAATATCTCGAAGGAAGATACGAGCGGACGGGTTGGACGAACGGTCATTTGGGAGAGAGCTTAGAAGCGGAACGTTATCATAGTCAAATATAAATAGGGCGTCGTCTGTGAAAGAATGGACCGAGGCTATTACGAAACTTTTTACCAGTTACCCTTTGTGAACATTAAGTGCCACAAGGGACAACACTATAGACTGAGAAAAAGAAAGAAAGAGAGACAGAGAGAGTGAGAGAGAGAGAGAGAAAGAGAAAGAGAAAGAGAGAGAGAGAGAGAGAGAGAGAGAGAGAGAAAGGAAGGGAAAGAAAGAGAGAGAGAGAGAGAGAACATTGCGTCGATCTGATGATAGCATTCTCTTTGTTCCATCAGCTTGTTATCCTCTTCGAACGAGTTTTCTGTCTGTCTCTATCTATCTCACTCATCTCTACGTTATACGTTCCCCCCTTTAGAGAAAACTGGAACACGTACTAACTCGTGTGATTAATTGCTCATTATGTTAATATCGCAGAGAGCAAACCTTCGTGATAAAAAGATATCCCTTTCATCCCATTCACGTACCTTCTTGCACCCTCACCGAAACATTCCAGAGTATGGGAGAGAGAAAGAGAGAAAGAGAGAGAGAGAGAGAGAGAGAGAGAGGGAGAGGGAGAGAGAGAGAGAGAGAAGCTGTAATTAATCCATCGTTATTAATTACTCCCTACGATAGCGATTTATAGGCGAAAGTTCTATCGAATTTCTCGTCGGAATCGGAACGCGTTTTCATCCAGGCCGCAATTAACCAAATAATTTTTCGAAAGGTTGCTTCCTCTTCTTCGGCATGTCGACACCTATAGGAGAAAGAGTGGGAAGGGTAAAGGTAAAGAGAGATAGATGGATAGAGAGAGAGAGAGAGAGAGAGAGAGAGAGAGAGAGAGAGAGAGAGAGAGAGAGAGAGAGAGAGAGAGAGAGAGAGAGAGAGAAAGAAATGAACAGGGATCGTTATAAGGTCTCCCGTAGAAGCCATGTTGACTATACTTACGGATCAATATTTTCCAGATCCGAATTACACGCGGTCGGAGATAGCACACCCATAATTAAACCGAATATTTCGTTTGGTCTCGAACTCTACCGAGCGTTCTGGTAACGCGAGCGAAGTGCTTTCATTAAATCTCTGCCCTCTCGTCGGTGAGCTGTTGCTATCTCTCTCTCTCTCTCTCTCTCTCTCTCTCCCTTTTCTCTCTTCTCCCCTTTTTCTCTCTCTCTCTCTCTCCCTCTGTCTTTTGCTCCCTCTCTTTCTCTCTCTCTTTCACTCTCTAATTTTCCTCCCTCTTCGTGTTGCATTTGAAAACGACGAAAAATATTTTCCGCCATTCGTTCGGCACGACAATGTAGCGTGCATTTTAAAAATCCCCAGAGGAATATTAAATATTCGAAGGAAGAGAAGGAGAAGGAAAGAATTTTTGTTTGATTTCGAATAAAGTGCACAGAGGACATTATAGGAGAGGGATTACATAGAAAGGGAGAAAAAGATAGGGAGGGAGAAAGAGAGAGAGTGAGAGAGAGAGAGAGAGAGAGAGAGAGAGAGAGAGACGCTAGGGAGTTCGCGTACCGTTGGTGAATGCGCACGCAACTTTTTACGTTTTGACGTCGAAGGAAAAAGTTTGTCGAACAGCGAAAAGTTGTGTGAAAAATTGGCTGTCGATTTGCTGATTGACGGGAGAGATGGTCGAGCATGGCCGAATTGCGCCGCGTTCACAGAAGATACGATGAACGTGCGAGTTACTGATGGCACGAGGGAGAAGGGGAGCAAGTTGAGAAACGAAGAAGACGAGGAAGAAGCGGTTTGGGAGTCGTGGGTGGAGTATCTTCGGAAAGAGAGAGAGAGAGAGAGAGAGAGAGAGAGGGAGAGGGAGAGAGAAACCAGCCGCGGCCAAGAGTGCACATTCAGCAGCTTTACTCGATCGCCTTCGGAATATAAATTTGCAACATTATCGCCTCCTAGAGAGAGTGTTCCAGTACTCTCTTTCTCGCTCTTTCTCTCATCGGTACGGCTTTCCCGAGACACGTGGAGTACCTATAAAGGGTACACTTCGATCGCCCATCAAATGGATTTCGAATTTCTTTTCTCAGCTCGAGGCCGCCTCGCTTTCGAATCTCCGATAACTCGATTACCGATTTATTCATCGTTCGGAAATCATCGGTGCTCTTAACCGAGACGCTTCGAATTCAACGAGATATTTACATCGCTTTTACCCTCGTCGATCGTCCCTAAGAAGACATACACCCATCTGAGAGGACTCCTCTCTTTCTCTCTTTCTATCTATCCATCTCTATCTCTATCACGCTTTGGAACACATCCAGACGCAAGGATTTTAGAAAATCGATGATGTGCCTTAGAAAATTCTTGAATTTCTACCTGAGAGAGAGAGAGAGAGAGAGAGAGAGAGAGAGAGAGAGAGAGAGGGAGAAAGAGAGAGAGAGAGAGAGAGAAAGAGAGTTGAGAGTCCTTCCCCTTTTAAAGAGCAAATCGTTAAAGTAGGCGCCATCGAAAATATTTTTCTACCATCGATTCGTGTCATGAAAAATTCAAATCGATGTTCTCCGATACACCTACGTTAGAAAAGTTTGCCGACGTCGGCGTGGTTAGATTGTCAACAATAACTAGAAATTGTTCAGGACATCGTCGTTGTCGTCGTCGTCGTCGTCGTCGTCGTCGTCGTCGTCGTCGTCGTCGTCGTCGTCGTCGTCGTCGTCGTCGTCGTCGTCTAGGTGACACGTAGCTGCAGGGTATTACTAACTACTGTAAGCTCGAGATTAAAGTTTGTGCAACATCGATGTTGTTATGAGTCCCTGGGGTATATTTTGTACGGCAGCTTGCGCTAACAATGCCTGAAACATAAGCCGTGCTGTATAATCGTAACGCGGATTTGTATCGATCCCGGTCGACTTTTTAATTAACTGTACAGGAATAATCCTATTGCATGGTTCCTGTATATTTTTTTTTTTGTTCCACAATGGAAAACGGTAATACCAATGGTATCGCTTATCTTTCTGCCCTTCTTCCTCTACTTTACTTACAAAATATTTATTTTACTACTTTGTATAATACTTTCGTTTTGGCATGATCCGAGATACGACCGAATTGTTATTTCTCTTTCGTGTTTATCGTCTAGACAATTTTTCATATAAGATATCAAAATATTCTTGCCAAAAGGAACGTCTATATTCTTGACAATTTGATCGTCCAAAAATTCGACATACATATATCGATATTCGAAATCGTTCGAAGGTTCGGTCGTGTAACGCGTCAATCCTTAGCTTAATAAATCGACCTTATTTTCTCTCTCTCTCTCTCTCTCTCTCCCTCTCTCTCTGTCTTCCTAGTTCTAGAAGGACCGTTAAAGGAGTCTCGCAATTTTTCGAGGGCGCTGAAAGTCCGTGTTCTCGCGCGATAACAGCATGGGATGGAGGCTTTCACGAGGTTGGTCTGAACGTAGCACAGGCTCTCTTTTCTTCTAGCGGAGCTCCGATAACTGGAGCGATCAGAAAAGTTTGCGTAACGGGAGATGGTGGGTCGTCGATAAGAGAAGGGTGAAATTGAAGACAGAGAGGACCGAAAGAGCGAGAGAGATGGGACTGTTGTCGTGTTGGGGGAGGGATGTCTTCTACGAGATAAGACCGATCGCTTGCATTGATCAGTAACGAGCATGTAGGGTTGGTTAGTCAAACTTGCTCCCCTTCTTTTGTCCTTCTCTCCTTCTCACTATCCTAAACTATTTTCATCCATACACATAAGAATCCAAAATGTTCTATTCTTATAATACTCCATGAACGTGGCTTTCTTAATACGCGATCAGCTGTAGAAACACACGATGCATACTAAGATTCTGATACGGATATCACAATTAACTAATGGACTGGTACTGCCTGCCGAACTTACGCAAAGTTCTTCGCTCGAAACTACCCGAACAACTTTGCGTTTCGAGATCCATTTTAGAAATAGTGCTTTCTCGTTATCGGCCATCCTATCAATTCTCTCTACATCCCTATTTATCTTTCCTCGAATTTTGAGAGAATCGATCGAACGGTCGTCCAGGTTGGAAGGAATAATAATAATAAAAAAGTAAAGCCGGAGTTGTCGTTCGAAGAAGCGATCGGCCACATTGAATTTTTCATCGAACGATCTACCTAAGGCTGTCACTTTAGCGATGACAAAGCGATAGATTTCAAGGCGAAGATTTCCAGGCTCCATGGATTCTCGGTTCTTGCGAGAAAAGAGAATAAAATGAAGAGCGAGGGTGAAACTTGCGGAGTGGGAGGAAGGGTAGTTGAAAAAAGTTGATGAGTGATTTATAATAGGAAGAATAATGGAAAGTGGGTTGGCCGGAGAACGCTGCTGAAAGGAGGGTGGGTGAGGGTTGGAAGAAGAGAGAGGGAAGCCGCGTCGACGGCTCGTTTATTAGTGGAGCACACTCTCTCCCTCTCTCCCTCTCTCTTTCTCCTTATACTTTACTACTGCCGTGGCCGCTGGGTCCACGGCCCAACAGAGTTGTAATTAATTACCAAAGTAATTATCTGATGATTTAGGAACTCACCCTCCCCTACACCCCCTCCCCACCCACCTTGCCTACTTTCCACTCTCACACTTCTAGATTAACACGCCGAAACTCAAACGAATTACTATTATCCATATTCGAAAACTAACCACTGGCGGCAGTAAGGCGCGAGTTTTGAGGCCGTGGGATGAGTCAAAAGGGTCGAAGGAGCGCTTTCGTGAAATCGAGAGGCGACGAGAAGGAACGCACGCCGAGCTCTGGAAAGTTTTCACTTCGTTTGTACGAACCAATTCGAGTTTGGCAATCAAAAGGTATTACATTACACAATGCTCTTTCTTATTATTATTTCATTGATCGATAGATCGATAGATCGACCTGTTTGTCTTCTTATTTCTCATTCAAATTCTTTTTATTCTAATACGAACGACGTATACTTTTATCATTACAAATTGCTTTCAATATAACCTTCAATATGATCCATTAATTTAGTTGAAAATTATTGTCAATTACTTATTAATATTTATCAGTAGTTTTCTATAATATGATAGATATCATTCAATAACTTTGTCGACAATTGCAGTTTACATTTATTAATTAGAAATCTTTTAAACCCCTCTATTTATATGCGTGTATAAATGAAACGCCTAATTATATGTATTTAAAGCATTAAAATACAGATTATATGTGTTAGACGTTTTAAAAGGAAAAAAGAAAAAAAGAGAAAAGATCGAGGACTTGGATCGAAAATCAAACGTTCGGAAAAGGAATCCTGGTGATAGTGGAAGGGTCGCTCGTTAATTAAACGCATATCACGAGGCACTTATCGATTAGAACGCCGGCGTGGCGACTAATTATATGGCGAACGCAATGTACGTTTACGCAGAAGCGAAGTGCCGTGCCGTGTCGTGTCGTGCCATTCCGTTGGATATCTATAATTGGGTACCGTGTCGTGGTCTTGTACAGCATCGAACGTCGTTCCTGTCTCCTCCGCGTGTATATCCGCCGTTACAGCACCATTATGAAATCCACGAGGATGGTACGCATAGACGTGGGTTGAAAAGTGGGGTTTGGAAGATCAAGATGGCGTCTAGATCGACGTTGGTGAACAGTAGGAGGATCATCGTTTGGCGATAATGCCATTGCCCTACCGATGATTCCATTTTCCATTGATGCTTCACGAGGAATCCATTTGTATCTGTCATCCTTCTCTCTCTCTCTCTCTCTCTCTCTCTCTCTCTCTTTCTCTTTTTTCTCTTGCCCTTTCTACTTTATGAAGAAGCCCCAATCTCGAAAGATCCATCTACTCTCAGCGAAGTGTATTTACTTGATCTATTTAGAACCGCAGAGTCCAAAATGTATCAATATTCTTATCGAGCTTGCTACTTCATCGGCACGACAACGATTTTCTTTTCGCCTGATTTGGTCTTTGCGACCCGAAATACGTAACGAACGTGCCATCCTTGAAATTTCATCGAGATCGATCGGAGAATGTACGAGCGAACTAAAAACGAGATGATTCGTTGAAACTTCGAAAGGACATTACTTCAAAAGTATCGCAAGTTGTAGATCGCAAGTTGTAGATCGTTTCAAGAGATTGGATGAGATCCTTGTCTGTTCGAGTGACGGAGAGGAATGAAACCGTAAGGGGGAAGAGAGAGAGAGAGAGAGAGAGAGAGAGAGAGAAAGAGAGTTAAGAAGAAGAGAAAAAAAAAGGAAAGCAAGAGAAGGGAGGAAGAAAGGAAGGAGGGAATAGGAGAAGGAAGAGACTCGTTCGTCACAGTAATTCGTGTAATTTCGAGTTTGAATAATCTGCTCGATAGTTTGAGAGGTACTAGAGAATCGCATTTCGTTCGCACCGACCAGGAACAGCAACGAGTCGCGCGATTTTCGACTTTCCTTTCACTTGCGGCGTGAATTCTCTCCGTCTCTGTTTCTTTCTCTCTTTCTCCCTTTACTTCTCTACCTTCTCTCGAAGCACCCTTTTCTTCCTTCCGGCTTCGTCGTTAATGAGCGAGCCGAAGATCCAGCTTTTCTCTCTTCCTCTCTTTCTCTCTCTCTCTCTCTCTCTCTCTCTCTTTCTTTCTCTTTCTATCTTTTCTCTTTCTCTCTTGCTAGCAGAGTTTGAGGTCATTAGCGGCAAGGATGGCTTGAGGGAGAAGGGAGAGAACGGGAATCAAGCGAGCTTATGTCGTTTTCCATTAATCGCAGAACGCGCGCGCGCGCGCGCACGCGAGAGAGAGAGAGAGAGAGAGAGAGTCGGTGGTCCGTATCCACCACCAGGCACACCTGCCAACTTAACCAACGAGGGGCTCGGTGACAAACTGCACCGTGCGGAACTTTCCACTGAACACCGACGGCTGTTACTAGCAGAGAGGAAGCCGAGAGATAGGAATTCAGAGAGGGAAAGCGCATCGTAGCTAAAGTGAGAAAAGGAGAGAGAGAGAGAGAGAGAGAGAGAGAGAGAGAGAGAGAGAGAGAGAGAGAGACAGGGCGAAGAGAAAAGAGATGGGAATGTTGAGAGAAGGATAGAGAGAGATAGAGAGAGAGAGAGAGAGAGAGAGAGAGAGAGGAGAGAGAAAGAGACTCACCGCTGAATGAAATTTAAAGTAAATAATGCAAGTTTAAACGTTTTCGCCATTGGTTCTGTCAGTGAGTATAACCTATTCGTATCTTCTCTGTCTCTCTCTCTTCCTCGCTCTCCTTCTTTCTCTTTCTCTCTTTCGCAGCAGAGTTACCCCTCACCCTCGGCACGAAGCCATCACCCACGGAGAGTATTTACAGCCTCGAAGTGGTCTGTCGCTTTCACGTCGCGCCGGTGCCGGGCGCCAAGCCCATTAAAGAAATCGATTCCCCTTGCTTTTCACGCACGTATCGTCCGTCGAATTTGCCTTCGACGTGCCTTCGCTATTGAACCTGCTCTTTCCTAGTCCTTCCAGATTTTCTCTATTTCTCTCTCTCCTTCTTTCTCTCTATGGTTTAGACCAATAAACTAGAGAAATCTATTCACTATCCTCTCTTCGTAGGCACGTTTCAGCAATTTTGGTATGCGTCTGAGAGTAAAATTCGTGCAAATGACTCGGAGATAGGAAGAGATAGAAGAGTAAACGGCAAAGAGAGAGAGAGAGAGAGAGAGAGAGAAGTAAAGAGGATAAGGGAAACTAAAGAAAAATAGAGGATAGGGGAACTAAAATTACGAAGAGTATCGGATGTAGAAGGAAAGCTAGACCGGAAGGCAGTTCGGTTCTAGAGGGTGGTTTCGTAACCGCCCTCTCGTGCGAATTATGCGTACCTATCTATACATGTTCATATATGTGTATGTATATTCGTGCGGTCAGCCGTAGTCTTCTGTATAAAACATTCAAAAGGGTGTTTTTATTTCGGTGCGATTCAATGCATTCTATAGTGAAGGTTCGTTTTCCTGGTCGGCTGACGATGTGTTCTTTCGCCCTTCTTCTTCATCTACCTGCGAACGGCCCATCAACGCTCCCTTCCAACCCTATCCCCAACTTCGTTTGCCTCCTACCAAGCTAAAGGCCACACAACCACAGCCATAGCCACAGCCACAGCAACGGTAGCAACCCCACCACACCACCCCCTCCCTATCCATCCTTCCAACCTCTCCTACTTTTCACCTTTACGCCGGTCAAGCGCGTTTCCTGGCTGCATTTCAAATTGATGGATTTACTAGGGAGGGAAGGAAAAAAGAAATGGGAGATGGAGAAATGGGTGGATGTTCGCGTCAGTTTGCATGAATGCTCCTATGTGTGACAAAGGAAGATAGAAAAAGAGAGAGAGGGAGAGAGAGGGGGAGAGAGAGAGAGAGAGAGAGAGAGAGAGAGAGAGAGAGAGGTTGCAAGTTCGAACGGAGAAGTGGTAGCAACCTTCCCGTTATTTCGCGCGAAATGCTCCGAGCGTCGATCCACATGCGCGTCTATTTAAATAGTTCTGTATAATTTTCGAGCTCTCTCGGCCCAGTGGCAGTACCACCAGCAGTCCACGTTGTAGTTTAAATATAAATCTCTGTATACATATATACATATATCGAGTTGAGCGCGACGAGCGATCCTCGATGGACGAACTTTTGACATGTTCTGCTTTCAAGTAGAAATTTCTCTCCTCGTGGCCCGAGGCCACGTGTAACCTCGGGAAATTTGAATGCTCGCTTTCGAGACGTTTTGATAAATAACTGACGTGAGCGTGGATCGCTTGGAACGTTTGTGAATGAAGGGAGGGAGACAGAGAGAGAGAGAGAGAGAGAGAGAGAGAGAGAGAGAGAGAGAGAACATTTTGCGGTCGAAGCGGTCGCAATGCTCGGATTATAAAATGTATACGAGGTAAACATTATACGTGGACGATGCTACTCAAAACGAACGAGAGATCTCGAATAGAAAATATTTTTAATTCCAAGAGCTTTTATATCGCTGTTGGATGTGGCGGACAAGCAATATGTCGCTTTGTCCTCTCTCCAAGTAATTATCACGGTCAAATGTAATTAACTATCGACGCTGATGACGCTACTTTTTCATCTTCTTTTAATTCTTTTTCTCTACGAGATTCCACGTCGAATAATTCAAGAGAAATGGACTCGTCTATGGCTCTGACCCGTTGAAATCGTAATGATGTAGAAAGAAGAGAGAGAAAGAGAGAGGAAGAGAGAAAGAGAGAGAGAGAGAGAGAGGAAGAGAGAGAGAGGGGGGGGGAGAGAGAGAGGAAGAGAGAGAGAGGGGGGGGGAGAGAGAGAGGGAGAATGAGATAAAAACGATACTCACACACAGTACTCTCTATCCTTATCTGTCTCATTTTCTCTTTCTCGTACAGCTAACGAATAATTAAGCCTATGAATGTAGGCACGGTACGCTTAACAGCTCTCCGATTAAACGTAAACGTATTCTTGCACAGTAAAACGAAATTTTCACGAGTCAATCTCTAGCTAACCGAAAGAACGCATTCCTTTGTTTAATTAATCTTTGATCTTAGAGAATCTTTAAGGAAGTAGTCGAATTAAGTGGGGGATGTTAAGATGAGGAAGACAAAGAAAAGGAGGATGAAGTATTCGGTTAGTGGAATAACTCGCTCTTCGATAAGCCTTCCCGATTGGCTTACGAAAACGATAACGTTGGAGAAAGCTATTTGTTCGGAGTTATATTACACTCTCGGTTATACGTCGGTACTTATTACATGCAATTTCGTTAGCGATCTCCTACCTACGTGCTTTCGTCGTTTATTATCCTAGAAATTTCACCGAACGACGACGCTCGGGTCCTCGTAAAAAAGCGTCGTTTGTTGAAAGCGTCAAACGTTGAATTTAACTTTGTTACGTATGCATTTGTATACGTAGATATATACCGATATGTGTGTGTGTGTGTGTTTATATATATATATATATATATATATATATATATATATATATATATATATACATACACCTTGGAGAATTGAGTTTGAAATATGAAAAATCATGAGGTAAGATGAAATGCGATAGAGCTCAACCGAATCCCGATACTAGAACTAATCAAAATTTTATTCTTTACGTTTCAGAATCAATTTCTAAAGGTTCGCATATATATATATATATATATATATATATATATATATATGTGTGTATATATATATGTGTATATATATATATGTGTATATATATATATATATAGTACGTAAACTTATAGATAGATATAAGTTATCGTACCTTCGAAAAATTATCCTTCTACCTCTTGCTTTTTGATCGCGATTCCTTTCATCGGGTCTGGATATTTCATTGGATTCCTCGATCGAGATGAACTACACGCCCTAAGAAAATTGTTAAACGCCTGGCCACGCAGGCTATTCCGTTCGAAATTGCTGAGCAAAATAGGAACGTCAGTTAGGACAGATTTTATGGTCTGTCAGCCGGCGACTTTTAGGAACGTTCCGTTCGATGTCCTTTGTTCGTCGTTCTGGGATCGAGTTTAGAAGGAAGAAGGCTGTCGAGGGTGGTGACGGTGGTATGGGTGGTGGTGGTAGTAGAGGTGGAGATGGAGCTGGAGGTGGTGTTGGTGGTGGGTGGTGGCAGAGACTACGGTAGTAGTGAAGGGGTTGTGGGGGTGGAATATAACGTAAAATCGCTCGTTCAGTGCCGAACAAAGCGATCCATCGCTCAACCCTCTCCTCCCGTCTTCGTGAGGGTTAATAATGGAATTATGAATCGCGTCGCGGCTAAACTTAATGCGATTTCCCTGTAAACCCAGCGTAAGCGTCCTGGGCCGATCAATGCGCCCGTTATGACTCGGATATATCTTCAGAGGCTTCCATCGTTTCGCGAGACGCAAACCACGGGGATTCGTTCCTACGAACGATCGTCGCCGTGTATAAATTAAGGTCACGCTAAAAAAGTATGTGGCATGCATTAAAATGTAAATCGATACTTTCCCCGACCTCTTTGTTTTCTCTCTCTCTCTTTTCTACTTTTTGCGCACTCTCTTTTTTTCATTTTCTTTCAGTCAGAGTATTTTTATGTTCGTATATCGACTCACGCATTACTCTCTCTCTCTCTCTCTCTCCTTTTACCCGCAAACGAGACGTTGAAAAGATCATGGATATCGATCGAGTCAAACGATATCGTTTAAACGTTAAACATATGATAAAAATCCTTTTCTCATCGCTATTTATTCTCTCTCTTTCTCATTCTTACTTCTTTTTAATTTACTTATACTTATATACGTGATAATTGCTTCGATTTTTTCTACATAATAATTGTTTCTTATCGATCGACTTATACGATATTGAATATACAATATTGATGTTTCCTAAATCCCAATCTCCGTATAATATATATCCTTTATCCTATCTTCCGCATGATCAGCTGGCACTCGTTATTAAATATAGGATTAAACAAATAATCAATATAAATCTATTTATAATGGTAAAACAGATTCGAGTGTTGGGAAAGCTTAAGACGGCGTGACGGTTAAAGAGTGTAGAGGTGAAGTGGTATGAACTGGTTATCATAATGTAATTGCATTTCGTTAATAATCCAACGAAGAATACGAAAAAGTAAGAGAGAGAGAGAGAGAAAGAGAGAGAGAGAGAGAGAGAGAGAGAGGAAAGAAGGAGATACGAGTAACGCCAGGCGAGTATTTTACTCGGCCATTAAATGAATTTATCTCTCGTACCTCGTAAAAGCGCGTTAATAAAGCCACATTGGGGTCAGTCTAGTGCGTAGCGAAGCAGCGAGAGGAGTGTGCACTTTGAATCTCTCTCTCTCTCTCTCTCTCTCTCTCTCTCTCTCTCCCTCTCTCTCTCTTTCTTTTTATTTTTCTTCTTTCTCCCCTCTCTCTTACTCTCCTTTTCTCTCTTTTTTTCTCTCTTTACCTCGCTTAGTCCTCCCTCCATCCATAGAAAAATCAACTCGAGGATATTTTCAAAAGAATCGTTCTTGCGTGCCGTCTTGTTACCGCTTAAACTCACGGTACACAGACCGACTATAAAAATTATCGAATTCCTAATTTGCCGCGTGTGGTGGATGCAAAACGACATTGAACATAGCAGAGTCTTTGGCCCTCGTCGGTGACAAAATTAAAAATTAGTATTTCCGTCTGCTTTCGAGTAACGAGCTATGCAAAACGTCTGCCATTTTCTTTATGAAGAAGGAAAATAAACGAAAGAGAAAAAAACGAAAAGGAAAAAGGAAAGAAAAGAAACCTAAGAGAAAATGTTATCGAGGCGTATCGTTGTCATTAGAAGGAACCAGAGACCGTTTCTTTCCTTCAAATGCGTCCGCTACTTTGCATAGAAATTTTTGAAAGTAAACATTAGTCCGTAAGAGAAGAATGTTTAATTCAACCGATTACTGAAACAGTTACAGCAGCAGCAGTAGCAGTAGTAGTAACAATAGCAACAGCAGCAGCAATAGCAGTAGCAGTCGCAACGATAGTCGCGCATATCGATCGAACTTTCTTTCTTCGTTGAATAATTCTCTTCGCCATTGCCATAATCAAATATAAAGCTGGATGTCCGCAAACAAGAATCTCGCACGCGAGAGTCGTACAAGTTACGGTAACCTTGACTCGATTATCGAATCTGTTATCGCGATCGTATTTGCCGTGTAAGCAGAGAGAGAGAGAGAGAGAGAGAAAGAGAGAGAGAGAGGAAGAGAGAGAAAGAGAGAGAAGCCGTTCTCGTTTACGGCGGACAAGTCATCGAGTCGCAGGGTAAACTCGAGAGGGCCATGGAAGCCAACGGCTAATTTTCTGGCGATAACGCGATTAAATGCCTTTCGATAGGGCGACGATAAATAATAAGGCCAGAGTACACGCGAACGAATAAATTATTCTCGATTATTATGAGAGAGGCTTGTAGGAACATTATATATTTTAGTCGAAACTTTGGTGAGTATAGTGGACGTTCTTTTTTCTCATATTCCAACATTCTCCTTTGACATAGAGTAGAAAAAAAAGTTGATCCAAACGATATGATGAACCCGATCGAAATAAAATATAATTCGTTTTACGTTATATAAAAATCGTGATGAGAAGATTAAGACGCTCTCCATGTAATTTGATTTAGAAACACGCGATTGGCATATTTTTTTCTTTCTTAGCTGATACAAAAGCAATCATTTCTTTTCTTTCCAAATCTCATTCCTCCTCCTCCTCCTCCTCTCTCTCTCTCTCTCTCTCTCTCTCTCTCTCTCTCTCTCTCCAAAAAACATGCTAGCCTCTTCGTTGTTGGCGCGAGAGCGAATCATTTCCGTGCCATCTCCCAGACCGACTCCTTTTGCTCATGTCAGATACATTCCGTTTCCGTTTTCCGCTTATACTTATTCTCACCGTGCGTGAAGCCACGCGAAGATGTCTTTTACTACTACTACTACTACTACTACTATTTACTAATACTACTACTACTACTACTAGTGCTGCTGGTGCTTCTATGTTTGGCTAGCACGCGGTCACGAACGTGGCTCAATTAGAGAGACGACCGAATCTTCTCCCTGACGAAGACTTTATCGAATTTCCGCTCTCCGGCTTTTCGAACCACCCCTTCTCTCTCTATCTCTCTCTCTCTCTTTCTCTATCTCTCTCTGTTTCTCTATCCTTGTACTCGCTCGAGACCGAAACCCGGAACGGAATGAAACTCCCAATGGTGAACGCGTTCCGACCTGTCCGTGGAATAGGAATAATAGGAATTAGCGAAGACACCGTGTGTTTCGTTAAAGCTTACCAGAAAGTCGAACGAAATATTTTACTCGCGTTTCTTCATATTATTTTCATACACATTTACGTGACGATTATCGTCGAGGTTTCTTTTTCTCTGATAACGAAACAATTTGTTCCGATGCGATTTCATTTCAAAATGGAAGAAATATTAATATTTCTTCGCTGTACGAGGTTCACGCATTTATATTATTATAATTCGTATTACTTGTTTATATATTGCTTTTAATATTGTCAATCATCACGCATGATATGAAAATTTAAATAATAAAATACATTTGATAATTTTCTTGCAAACGAAATAAAGTCCTCTGAAATAATATTCATTTCTATCTCACAATGTTTGCACGGGATACCGCGCTTAAAATATTTGGAGCAAAAGCGTTCGTCATTTTGTTTCAAATTACGTAGACCCTCGAAAATTACAGAGTGAGGGACGTCATTTAATGTACACCATATTAGATAGCTTTCTAAGCGAAAGCGCATCGGGAAACGCGGTTTAGCCACAAATAAACACGGGATTTCGGTGCAACGAGCGGGTAATACCTACAAACGTACAATACACGAGCGATAGATAATCTCTCTCTCACTCTCTCTCTCTCTCTCTCTCTCTCTCTCTTGATGTCTCCGTCTTTCTAATAAACGTATTCAAGCGTATCTCTTTGCAAATATATTCGTACACATAGAAATATAAACGTTTATGATATATATGACACATAGATGTAGCTAATCGTATATTTTAGCGAGTAGAGAAATGAATACCGTCTCTAAAATTCCCTTAGCAACGCGTTCGTCATTCTCTCTAAACAGTCAACAGGATAACGTTATTATCGTGCAGAGTACAAAGCTTGCCTTTCTCGTGGCAACATGTTAGGCTTGATTATTTCCCTTAATTAATGTACAATCTCATAAATAGCGTATAGTGCGATAGCTATCAATAGGCACGACCGTACCCCTCCGTTAATCCTAGGTCAATCTATAAAGTTCTATGGCGAGCTCGCGCGATTTCTTCGTTATATGTTCGCGAAACTCCCAAAAGGCCCATCGTTTTAACGAAAGACAATGATATCGCGATGATCGCGCGACTGGATCGTTGGGGATTCTCTCTGTGGAATACCGCGAATCTTTCGACTTTCGGAAGAAGAGACGCGTAAAATCCTGTAATGGCCGATGGTTATCTCTTAATGCGATTTTGGCATCGATACCACGTTCCACCGTGTCCCTCTTTCCACGGTTAGCTCGATCTTGGAAAAGGAATGGAAGATATCGAGAGCCTCGTTCGGTGAAGACTTTTAAGATGAAATATTCAAAATTAACCGAGGGATAAAGAACGGCATAGTGGAGTTGGAAATAAATGGTGAACGATCATAAAGAGAAAGAAAGATAAAGAGGGAGATAAGAGAGAGAGAGAGAGAGAGAGAGAGAGGAAAAGAGAGATAAAGCGAAGGTAGAAAAGTAACAGCGTTTATTCACTAACGCATTACAAAGCGATATCTCCGAAGCGTCAAAGAAAATAGCTTCGAAAGATTGGAGATTGTTCCGTTTCCTTGCAAGACGTCTTTCTCGTCACCGTGAAATCGTCTGACATAACAAAGCGGTGTAAGTATCCCACGGGATACGGCGGCCAAGGGACGTCCCCGTCATCCCGAGTTCTCACGGACGAGAAAATAAATTCGTGTCAAGACAAATAAGCACGCTCGACGCCTTTTCTTCCTTCTTCCCTCTCTCTCTTTCTCTCTTTCTCTCTCTCTCTCTCTCTCTCTCTCTCTCTCTCTCTCTCTCTCTCTCTCTCTCCCTGTCTCTCTACTTCTATTTCTCTTAGCAGCCGTTTGTGTCCAGCTGCCTATCGTTCTCAATCTCTCTTTAAACCTCATCTTCCTCCTTCCCGCTCTCCTTCCCTCTTTCTCTCTTATTCTTTTACTCTCTCCGTTTCATCTAATTTTTCCTGGAGCTTTCCTTATCCCAGGAGAGAGGAACACTGTCGTCGTGGTTGCCATCTCGGTGAGACTTCACGGACGTTCCTTCCTCTACTTCTTTCGCGTCACTGGAATGTCCTCGAACTATCTTTTTTCGTCCCTTCTTCTTTCCACTTCTCTTTCATACAGATAGACCGAAGAGCCGGATACATTCACGTACACTTACGTCCTTGGTAATACGAGCTAAGCGATTCGTACGCCCGAGTTTTTCGTTATTCTTCGAGCGTACGTTTTTTGCATCCACCCGGCCGTTCGTTCTTTCAGCCTCCCTCCCTCCCTCCCTACCATTCTCTCGATTTCCCGCTCCACTTTGCCACTCGCCAATATTTGCTCCCACCCTAGGACTTATCGTGAGGTAGAACGCAGAGACGCTGCGGAGGCAGCCCGCAGCAGCAGTAGCAGCAGCAGTAGCAGCAGCAGCAGCAGCAGCAGTAGTAGCAGTAGCAGCAGACAGAACCTCGGAGAAACCAGCAGCCCGTTGGGTATTGGCTCTCCGAATGGTAAAGTCAGTGTTCTCCTCGAACACGCTGCCGAGCTAAGTTAGTCTGATTTGTGCAAACTCGACTCTTCCCTCTCCCTCTCACCCATCGTCTTCGTACCTTCCTCCTTCTCCTCTCTCTCTCTCTCTCTCTCTTTCTCTCTCTTTCTCTTTCTCTTTCTCTGTCTCTTTCTCTTTCTCTTTCTATTTCCTTACCATACCCTCCTTAGCACCTTGCCTCCACCTTCTTCTCTGCTTCTGACTTCTACTCCTCAAGCAACCATCCCCCTACCATTTCCCCTTTCTTCCACCATTCCACTCTATCCTCTTTCTCCTCTAGCTCCTACCTATAACCCCGAGTACTCGGCACGGATTTCACATTCATCGACTTACGGTTAATTACGGTATTGGCCCCGAGACGCTGACGACCCCGACTTCCCACTCCCGATTTTACCCACTAGCTTGATATTACTCGCGTCTCTCTCTCTCTCTCTCTCTCTCTCTCTCTCTCTTTCTTACTCTCACTCCCTTACCGTGTCCTTGTACACCGCACTATCATGATCTGTCGTTCGATTAAAGGGGCTGCGTTCTAACTTTGCTCGCGCTAATTACGCTATAAATGCCTTCTCCTCGAGCGAGTTACCGACTACCTATTTACCTACCGACCTGTCCAACTTTTTTACTATCAAAATAAAGCAGCGCCGTTTTTGTTGAATAAGAAAATCACAAAGGGAAAAAAAGAAAAGACTGCTTCTCGAATATCAGAATAACCCGAAGAGAATTAAAGACAATGCGAGCTCGTAGTCCTCTCCAAGCGACGTTTTGTTTTTGATTTCGATTATGTTCCTTAACTATTCCGAGTTTAAAACACAGATAGACAAATTCCTTTTTTCGTAGGATGGATCCTCGAACGTTCGTTATTATCAGCGGAAGGTTCGTTTAATTTTACGCGAATCCCATCTCTACTCTAAAAGGTACTATAAGATGCTTCCGGGATGTTAAGTTCTTTCGACATCTTATTACTTTGCTCTTTACGACGGTACTCCTCCTCCTCCTCCTCCTCCTCCTCTTCTTCTTCTTCTTCTTCTTCTTCTTTCCCTCCTATCCCACCTTTTATTCGTCTCATCCTCTTCGCGTTCAGAACGCGTACACGAAGTGCACTCGGCTACGTTCGAGAGGCATTTCGACCGTTTCTTTAAACTTCAATTTGATCTGCTCGATCGGTCTCTCTTATACGGATAATACTTTCCTCCCACCTCTTCTAAAACTGGATGGCTAGCTAGTCAGGCAGCTAGCTAGGTAGATAACTAGGTAGCTAGCTAGCTAGCTACCTAGGTAGAAACGTATCCTTTTTGGAACGAAACGTTCGAGATGTCTGCTGAGTAAGATGGAACGTCGGGCTACGATTTTTCTCGAACGAGCCGCGCAATCTAATCGCGTTCTTTCGATCGCTACCGTCATCTCAACTACCTGACTCTTTCCCTCTCTTTATTCTTCCTATATTTCGTACTAACTATGGTAGGGAGCCGAAAGAAAAATATCTTTCTGTGGTACCACGAAGAAAAAGAAAAAGAAAAAGAAAAAGAAGAAGAAGAAGAAGAAAGAGTAGTGGTTACGTGTCCTTGGAGTATTCCGATCATTCTAAGGAATTCGAGCGAACGTTGCTTCGGTGTTTCAACGTTGGAATGAAAAGCGGCTAAAATCGTGGCGATAAGATAAGACCGGTGGTTTTCCACTTCGGCAACTTCCCACGTAACCGCAATAATCGTCCTACCGGACTACAGAGTCCGGAACTTGTTTCTCCGTTCCTCCCTTTTACTTCCTGTTATCGCTGTGAAAACAGAAGCTCCGTACTCGTACGATCGATGAACTTCCATGCGTTTCGAGTCGACGAATAATACGAATTTCGCGCTTTCCGTTTGTTCAAGATGAACCATGGATGCTGATCCATCACGTGTTATTTTTTCTTCTTTCTTTTTTTTTTTGTTTTTTTTTTTTTACTTTGATTTGTTTCTTTTAGAAATTATATATTATCTTTTCTATTCGTAGGGAGTGAGTAATATGAAAAGGAATAAAAATAGTCCAATCGCTATGGATCTGGAATGCTATACATTTAGTTTTACATTCAAGGACATTCAGTCAGTCTTCCTACATATACTTATTTATCTACCGAGTTACCTACTACGAGTTTGCTTGCAGCCAAATGGAAAAATCACTAAGGCAATCTCGCTGATGGCTGGCGGCTGCATGATTTAACGCGAAATCCTAGATCATTTCTTCCTTACCCTCCAATCTCCCTCCCTCTCTCTCTCTCTCTCTCTCTCTCTCTCTCTCTCTCTCTCTCTCCCATCGAACAGCCACACTGATGGCGGTTGTAGCTTGCTGGCAAGCAGCGAGGTGTAATGATCTGAGAAATTGTGCCTCGATATGCAATATCGACGCCCAGCCAAAGAAGTGAACGCCTATGTGCGATATATGCGTGCACATTCGTTCGCTGCATTTAATACTTTCGTATGAATGTCTTAGTAACTCGTCGTAACCGTTTTCAAGCGTCTATTTTTACTTGCTCTTTATATCTACATATCTATCGGTTTTTAGACATTTTCCGTATTTCAGTAATTGTATCTTTTTCCTTACATCTTTATCATTTGGCGAGGTAGAAATATGTTTTCCAAGTTCCAACGCTGATTGATGTTCTATATGGATAAAAAAGAAATTCATCTGGAGGATCTGTTTAAAGTGAAATTAAATTCGGAAGGTATAAATGTAACGGTCTATGTATATTCTTCGATGAAATTATGTCAGAGAGTGAAATTCTATTGTGTCAAGAGTAAAAACTGCATAGTTAAATACTAAGTAAAAAGAGGAACGGCTACTGAGGCCACGGAGGAGAAACGCCATTTCCTGGTGACACGGAGAATTCTGATGCAATCCTGAAGCATTTGTAGTTCCCAGCCAGCGTGTTTTCTTCAAATCATGCGATATTCCATTTCGAAATATTTTTGATAAAACGTATGCTATCGTTCTTTGACCGTGATCGTAGAAAATAAATTATTGATTCCCACTTTTGGATCTCGTGGAACGTTTTATCGTAACGATTCGTAAACGAATCGAACGATAGCCAAACGATATTTGATCAAATACACTAATGCGTTTACACGTAATGTGGTTTGAGATATAGTGCTTGCTTTGTGGAAAAGCGGTTTTATCTCTCCCCGAATAATGGTTATGAAACGTTAATCAGTTGATTACTAACGCTTCGGTGCTCGCTGTTTCATTAGCCAAGTCAAAATAATAATTATGTTATAGGCGGGATAGTAAACCTCGAGTATAATGTGCTTGTGGCTTAATCCAATGTGCGAGCCAAATAGTAGGTATTTAATACGTTTGTAGAAAAGCAACAAATGAATGGGGGGTGAAATTGGGTACGATTATGATCCACCCCTCTATACTAACTATTGAAAGTGTTGCATGTATCATATACATATATACATATATACATATGTACATATATCATATACATATATACATATATACATACATACATACATACATATATATATATATATATACATATATGATATACTATATATATGTATGTATATATGTATGTATACGATATGCTAATAATAATTTTAACTCATACGATATAAACGATGTAACGTCTTTTGATGTATAATTAATAAAATGTCGGTAGAAAATAAATCAAGTTTATTCCGAGCGATCCCTTTTGTTTGCATCCCTGACGATTAATTTTACTCCAGCTCGAAGAATAATCCCT
>OU426852.1:5528041-5605541 GCA_911387685.1 Dolichovespula media | reverse complement strand
CACCCATTTCCAAAATGCGTTACAGCGCATACGAGCGGTGGCTTTCCGCGGTAGTAACGATTAAAAATATTTGACTTTCATTATTACATTGTTCCTGGGAGTATGCGTTGTGTTCTAAAATAACGACACTTGTAGAAAATTTTAGATCAAGGGGAATGATCGATCTTTAAGGGGGAGGAAGAAAGCATAAAAGAAAAGAGAATAGATAGAATTCCTTTCTGGGAAACTATAAACGAAGATTTTTCTAATAAGAGAACCGTAAGAAGAACTGCATTGATCAAAGGAGAAAAAGGGAAAAGAAGGAAAGAAAGTAAAGAAGGACAATCTACGTTTGAGAAACTACTATTGTAAGTAATATCTGTGGGGGCAATATCAAAATTTGATATTATTTCAGATCGCTTTGGAGCTGGAATTTCGTAAGTTTTATTATTCATTAACTTTTGCTCACGTTCCTTGAAAAACCTTCCTACAAACTCACGCTAAACTGAAATCCTTGAAATAAGAGAAAAATCTCGATGATACAAGGAAAGAATGAGGATAATGGCGAAACGTTCCCTGACTTTTTCTCATACCAACGAAACTCTTTTCAAGGTCGTTTCTCTTCGTTCCACGTAGGAAAGGAAGCGGAATATTTCGTCGGTAGCGACTTGGAAAGAGCATCCTGAACGTCCTGTGCTACGTAATAAAGGGAGGTGAAGCGCAGTGAGTCAAATTACGCGAACGAGAATTTATGAAAGTGTGACGTCGGGTAGTACGGCCGGTGCATTCGATGCGTTTGGCCGATGGCTTATATGACTCGTTTTGTTACCTTCGTTCACCGGATATTTTCCAAGCACGGAATCACTTTTTATTATTTCCTCGGTGTTTC
Source organism: Dolichovespula media (assembly GCA_911387685.1). Taxonomy (NCBI): domain Eukaryota; kingdom Metazoa; phylum Arthropoda; class Insecta; order Hymenoptera; family Vespidae; genus Dolichovespula; species Dolichovespula media. The sequence goes on along the minus strand of OU426852.1, from coordinate 5,604,673 downwards.
CATGGTACGCGTAGTAGAAATTCTCTACTTGTACATATAAAGGTATCGTCAAAATGCACAAACGAACCTCTCGAAAGCAAACGGTTGAAATTAGGTATCCGTTTTACGATCCTCGATGCCACACTATCGTTTCGTCGACTCGTTTTCCTTGACTTTAAACGATTCGTTAAAAGCGTATTACAAAGAAACGTGTACTTATGTTGGTTGGTAGTAGGTTGCTAGAATCGCTGTAAAAATCACGTTTACTCCTCTTTCCCTTTCTCTCCTTATTTCTCTCTCTCTCTCTCTCTCTCTCTCTCTCTCTCTCTCTCTCTCTCTCTCTCGTTTTCTTTCCCGTCCTCTCTTCGAAGAAATTCGAGCTTGCAGGCGAAGAAAACGATAAAAAGTGTAAAGGAAGAAAAAAGGTAGGAAAAGGGAAGAAAAAAAGAATTAAAGAGAAGAGAAGAGAGTGGAGGAGCAGAAGAAGAAGAAGAAGAAGGGGAAAGAAAACAACGAGAGGTAAAGTAGACGGAACGTTTACGTAGCTCCACGTTGAAATATGATTTTCTACTTTTACCTTTACAACATCGTCCTCTCGATTTAATTGGTACGCTTGGTGATACGATAAGGTAGGAATGGGCTCGTAACGCATCGGAGAAGTAGAGATTTAACGCTGGCAAGGCATGCGCTCGGGGAACGTATTGGCAAATATCGGATTTCTAAGTAGATTACGGTACTTTGATGTTACACAATGCGTTTGTGGTGGCATACCATATCGTATTTGAGGCAGTGATCCAGAATATACCGCTTTAAACCTGAATCTCTCTACGGATTCTGTCTGGCAGAAGGTTTGCTTTGTGTTCGGAGGTCGTTGTCGGATACATCAGAAGTATTTGCTTTTGAATGTACCTGAGCTTCTGCGCACGCGCACTCTATCTATTGTATATCCATGGATTATACTCTTTCGATGTTCGATCGGACACAAGTTTTTGCACCGAATAAATGATATCGACGTGGCCCAAGAGCTAAATTGATGGATACGTTATCGGCCTCGATAGTCAATGTTTAACTTTGTAAAGTCTCGATAAGCCGTTCGTTTCGTGCGTTTTTCACAGAAAAAACGTCGTTGACTTAATGATTTTTACCGTTGTTTTCACGCCACGAGAAATAATCAGGAAAGTCGTGGAGGAAGGAGGTCAGGGTTATTTGGTGAAATTGTCCTAGCTACTAGTCTTCAATTAGACACTGAATTCCTCGTTCGTCGTTCGACTTCTCGAATGGACTTTGACAACCGGCCGAAACTTTTCTCTTCTGACCTCTTAGTTCTTTCTTTCTTTCTTTTTATCTTTTCTTCCTTCCTCCTTCCTTCCTTCCTTCCTTCCTTCCTTCGTTCGTTCTTTTCGACTCTTCTCTTAAATCCACGTGGCTATTACTTCCGGAGTTCTTAACTTTTCGCGATGAAAATCTCGCAAACCGTTCGTACCAAGAGTTCTTCGTTCTATAGCGAATCTCTATAAAACGCGTCTCTCTCTCTCTCTCTCTCTCTCTCTCTCTCTCTCTCTCTCTCTCTCTCTTATTCGAATTGTCGACAAATTTGGATCGAGGCGACAAACAAGTGCTTATACGATCGAATCGAATCTCTTGGACCGTTGCAAGCTTCGAAATTATTTCGTCGAAGTAGATTCGATAGAAAGACACAAGGGAGATAAGAACGAGAAGGCGAGAGAGAGAGAGAGAGAGAGAGAGAGAGAGAGAGAGAGAGAGAAAGAGAGAGAGAGGGCTACAGCGGCGTTGTTTCTCGCGACTGCACCGTGGAAATCGAATTCAGTTATTCCTCGCAGGTCTCGCGTGGAATTGGGAAGTCTGGAAATATTGGAGAAACGAACTGGTGAAGAAGAATCGCGATACGGTTAGTCGACGAGGAAGAGAGAGAAAGAACAAAAGAAAAAGAGAGAGAAAGAGAGAGAGACAGAGACAGAGAGAGAGAGAGAGAGAGAGAGAGAGAGAGAGAGATTGAAGGAAAGGAAAAGGGTTGGGAGAAAGGATCTCGGATCGGGATGGGGGATATTAAAGGTCGAGAGTTGAAACACTCGGTAGAGAATATGTGACTGGAAGGCGCTTCTATTCTCCGCTCATTTGGTATTCCGTGGGACGCCTATACCTCCCTATCTATTACCCCCAACTTTCTTCAATCTAGGCGTTTTGCTCTCCTTTTACCGATTTATGGATCCTCTTGCCTCACCACGGGGTATAGCCTTGTTTGAATTACCAACTTGGTAAGGTGGTTAGGTACTCGCCTACCAAACTTTTCAGCCTGCGTTCGCTAAGCTTCGCTTCCGGGTTATTTTCAAATACCGCGCAAAGTGAAGTCTGGATGGGGTGGAATGACGGTGGTGTGTTGGTTGGGAACGAGTAGTGACGAAGGGAAAAACGGAGGAGAAATGAAGGGAAGAAGAGATAGAGAGGGAGAGGGAAAGAGAGAGAGAGAGAGAGAGAGAGAGAGAGAGAGATGGGGAAGGCCGACTTCATTTTCCTGCCCTTTCCTTCCTTATTCCCATAATATCTCTCCTTTGAACTCGCGATGAAAAAAACCGAGGGTAAAAAGCAACCATGCCTTGCTTCTCTCCTTTGACCAACATGAAGTAGTAGACTAACGTTGGTTGAGTTGCTGGCTGGCTTGCTAGCTAGCTAGCTTGCTTGCTGGCTGGTTGGCTGGCTGGCTGGCTGGCTGGCTGGCTGGCTGGCTGGCTGGCTGGTGTCGCTGTCGTTATCGTTACTGTTACCAGAACGCTGTCCTCGGCACGCTTACAAAAAGCTCGAATGAGCGAAGTCCGATACTTCCAACCCTTCGCGGCTCCTATTGACACCTTCTCCTTCGTCTTTGTTCAAGTTACCCCTCGTGCTTCACCATTAGTTCGATACTAAATCGCTGTCCTCGAGCCATTTAAGATACTTTACTTTCTTTTTCTGAAGGTCTTTTGATACTTTTATAATGTACACTTATTGGCTATTCTATAAGGATTAATGATGCTCTAATTTTGTAGTCGATAACGGTATTCTCCGACATATTTATTTTCTTATTTCTTCCTTTTTCAAGTTTTTATCATTATGAGAGAAAGCTTGATACGGTTATCGAGGTATCGATATACATACCGGGTGATTATATTTGATGTCTAATGATCCAGGACATCGTATTAAATGAATATATAGGTACTTCGAGCATCGTTTTCCACAAGGCGAAAGGCGATGGTTTCTTCTTTGAAAGAAAAGAAGATTTCAAATCGTTCAAGAGATAAGTATCTAATGGTAAAGGTAAATTGCTACTATCGATGTGCAGGAACGAGCCGATCGCATGCCAGTGAAACGGACGAGATCGTCGTCCCTGAAGAGTAAAGCAATTTCGTGCTAGCATCGGCTTTTCTCTTGTCCTATCGGTATCGCAGTGTCGTTTAAAAGATCTGTCATGCCTCTCTCGAAAGGTAGCTAGGTGGATAGCTAGCTAGCTAGCTAGGTAGGTAGATAGCTATGTAGGTAGGTAGGTAGGTAGGTAGGTAGGTAGGTAGGTAGGTAGGTAGGTAGGTAGGTAGGTAGGTAGGTAGGTAGATAGGTAGGTAGGTAGATGCCTTCTATTTCTCAATTGTGCTCTGAGAGAATTCTGAGCAGATATCGCCTTTCCTTTCTTTAAGCTACAACCGATCACAGAGCTAGAGGAGAAATAGAACTGTACGTACGTTCTAAATATCCATCTAAATAAGTAGCAACCAGATAAAGAAAAGATCGTGTGTTCTACCAAAAGCAAATTTACGAACACTAAGAGACCAAAAGCAAAAAAGAAAGAAACAACGGGACGAACGATTTGGAACATGGAACGAGACGAGACGATGATAACCCAAACTTTTTCGTAGATCCGTCTTTTAATTTTTCTTATTTTTTTCTTTTCCAGAGAATGAAGAAGGAACAAAATTCTTAAGAAAAATTGTACAATCAACCAAAAATACAAATGGATAAGTCACGTTTGGTACGTCAAACGAAGAATGAAAATCCTACATGGATTTTGGGATAGTCGAGGTACGAATCGTTGGGTGTTGACCGAGTAGTACTGGTTGAATGCTCTATTCCATGAAATGAAATTGCCAGTTGGAGCCCTGTCGGCGCTCTGTCATCGAGATTTCGGTCACTTTACGGATTATCCTCGATCGCGGATTTTAATGACCGGTGATACCAAAGCGGTTAGTAGACGTACACGACTAGATGAACGTTACTGTTATGAACACATACAGACAGATGGAATGAGGGATAGATAGATAGATAGATAGACAGATAGAGAGAGAGAGAGAGAGAGAGAGAGAGAGAGAGAGAGGAGGTAGTACGCGGATGGGAAATAGAAAGAGTGGGGATGGGGTGCGAGCGTGAGGGTATACGTTGCCCACGGGAAATCCCGCACCAACAAATTTCGTCGGAACTGGAATAAAAGTAATTAGAGGCATTCGTGTCGTCCTGTAATTAGCTTGTGTGTGCACTTTCCAGCACGCTACGCTCGGCGACTAATGCGATTCTTGTGACAGCGTCGTCCAATTTCATGCCGCAGTATCGTGGCCGGTTATTCCAGGAGACACGAAACGCCGTTTATCCATCTCGCGAAATAAAAGGGTGGAAGGAAGGAAAGGGAAGGGAGGGGAGGGGAGGGGAGGGGAGGGGAGGGGTTATGAGGGTGTGTAGGATGAGGAGAGGGTTAGTGTCGTTGTCCATTCGAAACATTTCGTTGATCTTTGAGATAAACAGGGAAATCATTTTCTTAATCGATACAGACACACGGTTGATAATGATCTCTTTTATAATAATGACACTGATGCTTCGTATACTCGTTTATTTTTCTCTCTTCCTTAAAAAAAAAAGAAGAAGAAGAAGAAAAAGAAGAAGAAGAAAAAGAAGAAGAAGAAGAAGAAGAAGAAAACGCACCGGATTACTCCGTACGATTTTACTCGGCACGGAATCGTTTCCAGCGCGTCTTTGCAATATTCTACGACCTACTTACACCGCATCCATTGTGAACGAAACCGGTCTATCCGTCTTTTATCCGCGCTGTCTATCTCTTTTTCTTTGTCTCAACCCAGAACCGAGAGTCGAATACATAACGTCATCCTTGGCGATTCGCTTCTTCGCTCGAAATTATTTCAAGGGTAAGAAAAAGAAAAAAAAAAAAAAAAGAAAGAAAGAAAAGAAAAGAAAGAGGCGAAAGAATAAAAGGAAGGAGAGACGAGAGAAAACAAGAGGTGCACGTAGATTTTTCGTGTTTGTATCTACGTAAACTCGTATGGACGAAATTAAAAATTTATCATTGTTACCGGCGAGCCGGAAAAACAATCAGGACGGATCAGCTGGCGAACCCTTTTCGCGTAATGCTTTGTGACTGCGTTAATAATGACGTTCACGTGAGGCAAGGGCGCGAGACTGTAGGGCGAAAGCTCGTTACAGGACGAGCATTTGAAAACGTTTCGTTAAAAACTGAAGTGCAATCATGAGAGTGAAATCACGTTGTCCGATAAATAACTTCTCCATGTTCTAGATAAGTATATATATATATATATATATATATATATATATATTATTTCATTAACGCGTCACTCTTAATAATCGTCCCTTTAATAAATAGTTTACAAGCTTTGTGATTAATATCTTTTCTTTTTCTTTCATTTTTTCCTCTCTCTCTCTCTCTCTCTCTCTCTCTCTCTCTCTCTCTTTCTCTCTCTCTCTCTCTCTCACGAAATATAAATGATTGTTTAGAAATTTCGAGGGTCTACGATGGGTTAAAGTGGAAAAGAGTACTACTAGAGTATCGAAGAGGATGTTGAAAATAAATTGGAATTGTCCAAAGTTGAACGTTTCTCCGGTAACTTGTTGCAAATGGTATACAGCTGTGTGACGTTGTTGCATCACACCGATGCAGTTTTCTACGCTCCCTCGTAATTTTAACGTAAGCTCTTTAATTTTCACGAAGGCTTAACAAGTTTCCGTCATGGCTATGTGTAGTCGGAGGTTTTGCGTTTTACCCTTTTCTCTTTTCGGAACGACGCAAACCCTCCTCCTTCACCCTTTTCTTTTTACCCTTCGAGCGTACCAAAGCTTGGCGTCCGTTCTTGTCGTTCGAGCCACGCTGCGTTGATTCACGTTTCACATCTCCCACCGTCTCCCAACCCTTCGTTATTTCCCAGCATGGTTTATAAATCACTATTACTTTATAAATAGAGGGCGCGCTGAATGTAATAAAGTCTGACGGCTAGTATGAGGTTACTGCAGGCATCTACGTAGGGGTAGGTAAGGATGGTAAAGGTTCATCGAGGCAATTTAAAGTCCTCACATTTGGCCGGCAAACTCTAATTATTCCCTTTTTTCTTTGTGCTCTTCTAATCTTTAAAAATTAAAAAAAAAATATATATATATATATATATATATATATATATATATATGTATATATCCTGATATTTTTCTCTATTCAAAAAGAATATACCGTCGACAAGATGGAAACGCGTTTTGTTCAACGAAAAATCGTTATCGTGTCGGAAGAGTCATCGAATGTATATACATAGATTAGATACGTATTTACCTATATACGAGTACGAAATATGATTTATATGTGACGACAGATCGCCCGATAACCAAATTTCCATATTATCTATCGACGAGAAAAAAAAAAATAAATAAACGCAAATGAATCAAGATCGGTGAGTCCTTAACCCAATTTTCCCATTTTTAAAATTCCCACCAGGAAGAGAAAACCAATTGTTGGTAAATCGTCTAAATTATCAATTATTAGTAATAACATTAAATGGGGGAATGAAAAGAAATCGAATATTTCACAAATAACTTGAAAAACAAACGGAACATAATATTAATAGAGCCAGATTCATTAGTAATTGTACTACACCGTTTCAAATTTAATGTCTATCAAGAACATTGTAATCCAGAACTTATGTCACAACGAATCTAGGATCAGACCAATTCGCTTTGGCACAAAGAGACTCGATAGAAAGGGGCAACGGGCTTGACGCTAATTGCATAGTTCCGATGGACGAGAAAGGGCCCACCTCCCTCCCTCTCTTATTCCTCCTTTCGTCTTCTTCTACGGTATCATCGACAAAGACAGTTTAATCCGTTCCGCGCTATCAGCCAAGTTGCTCGCGCGACGAATGACAATGGCAGTGGGCAACAATGGAAGAGAAGATGACGAGAAATGAGAAGGTGGATGAGAAGGAGATGAAGAAAAAAAAAAAAAAGAATACACCTGGAGAAAGGAAGAAGAAAAATGATGATCGGTCACGTGATCGACGAATGAAAAAAAGGGGGAAAGAAGTAGATAATAAATAAAATAAAAACTTTTTTCAGATCTTCGATTTTACCTTTCGAATTTTGAAATCATCGAAATGTGCTTGCATGCAGTGCGGTGGAAGAAGAAGAAGAAGAAGAAGAAGAAGAAGAAGAAGATGATGAAGAAGAAGAAGAAGAAGAAGAAGATGATGAAGAAGAAGAAGAAGATGAAGAAGAAGGCCGTCTCTCTTGGAGAATTAGAGGAAGTGGAGAATAGGTGTCGGGGCGTCTGAACGGGGCGACAGCTTCGTACGGAACTGCGGGAGAGAATTAAATGGCAAAATATCACTCAGAGCGGCGCACCGAGCGCGGTATCTGCAAGCTCCGGTATTTGAGAGAGAACGATGGCTTCTACGTGACTGAAATATTCCTTCGTAGCGGGTCGTTGGTAAGGATGAAGGAGAAAGGACGTCTTAGAGAGGCGAGAAAACGAGATAGAGCAAAGAGAAAGAGAGTAGGAGAGAGAAAGAGAGAGAGAGAGAGAGAGAGAGAGAGAGAGAGAGACTGACTTTCTTTGACTGTCTATGCCTGTGTATATATATATATATATATATATATATATATATATATATATATATATATATATATATAATGACTTTCGAAGACGCAGACTAAAAATATGTCCCTGTAGGAGAATAATCCTTTCGAGATGCACGTCTCGTGAACCTACCAGCGTCCTTGTTGCTCGCAGCTCTGATAAGAACGAGAATTAACTTTGGAATTTGTTTCGTAGGTAGGGAATGTGGATCTCGTGCGCTCGCGAGCACGAGATTCTCTTCCTTTGAGAAAAGAGGATGATCCGTCGTAAAACGTTGGTCGTTTTAATGCTAACGATGACGAAGAAGAAGTAGAAGTAGTAGTAACGGTAGTAGTAATAGTAGTAGTGGTAGTAGAGAAGAACAAAAAGGATACGAGACACAGGGGGAAAGGGTCGCTCGGGATTGAAAATATTTATCGAAAACTTTGATCGTGAGCGCGAGGATCTTCGTCATCGGTAGGTCAAGCGAAAAATTGAGCGCGCTTTCGCCGGAGGCAATGGAAGTGATGATGGTGATGGTGATGTCGATGGTGATGCTGTTGGTGGATGCTAGGTGGCCGTCGGTGAAGATTAAAAGGTTCCGCGTGAGTGGCGCAAAGTATATGCCATCCCTAGGAAAAGAACGTTTTCAGAGCGTGCGCCCGTACGTACCGCCTTTCTTTGAGCCGACGTATTAATTACAGCTATATTTCTATTTTCTTGTTTACGGATAATTTGCGAATAACTCGAGTGTTAATTAGTGTCGGGCGGTAAGCGAACGAGCGAGCGACCGACGCGCTGTTCTCTCTCTCTCTTTCTTTGAGCCCTACATTTCCTCTCATCCTACCCTTATTACAGTCTTTCTCTCTCAACCTTTATCCCTTTTGCTTGTTTTACAAGGCAACATCTTTTACTCGATCTTCCATTTTTCTTTGATCTAATTGAAAAGCACGAGAAACATATTTTAAATATCTACGATAGCTATCGACCCCTTTCGACGCATGTTTTAAAGAAAACCTTTTATCGATCTATCGAATAAGTGAATTTTATATGAGATAAGAGTTGTAAAAATTCAAAGGTATGTGTATAGACTATAATAAGGCTGCACGCTCTTTCTTGAGATAATAGTAAAGGGAACGTTCTAGTCCTCGCGCTTTGAACGAATGAGAATTGAGAAGGGCGTGCGCTATCGTCGAGACTCATGGATCGTTCGTAAACGCAGAGGAGTCCGATAATAAACTTGTTATCTCTGTCGCAGCCGTTATCACAACGCGCGACCTGTATTTCAGTCATCACACTTTTCCCGCGTAACGCTTTACAACGTTTCATTAAAGATGGACTTGCCTTAAATTGCTCGCGATCTTTTATCTATTTTCCTTCGCTTGTTCGTCTTCCCAATATTTTCTATCTTTCTTTTCATTTTATCTCTCTCTCTCTCTCTCTCTCTCTCTCTCTTTTCCTTCGTTCGTCCTTGTTTTTTTCAACTTCCGTTTCGCGGTTTTCAAGAGAAATCTCATTTCCCCGGGTCGCGACGTAACCGAGCTGCATTTTCACATTTAACGAGCGCCTACGAAGAATAACGTAACGTGCTTAAATTAACAATTACGAGATAAACGGCTGGTAATTAAGCGACGTCTCCAAGGATAGCAGCAAGAACGGCTTAAGCCAAGGAAACGAATCTGTGAAATAGGATGGTGTGTGTTCGGCCATAGGGATGCGTAAAATATGGGAGAGTAATAAAGAAAGGAAATAAATGGAGAAACGGAAGAACACAAGAGAGATAGGGCTTAGTGGGAGGGAGAAAAAAGATAGAGAAAGCGAGGAAGAGTGAGGGAGAGAGGGAGAGAGAGAGAGAGAGAGAGAGAGAGAGAGAGAGAGAGTGAGAGAAAGAGAGAGAAGATAGACGAGGATGAAGAGCACGAATGCTTTTGACGGGAGGTTAAGAGGTACCTACAAAGTGTGCAAGGGTGTATAAATCATATCCAGAGATCTCCGAGAATTTGCAAGTTAATTCACCTATGCCTTTCGAGATCACTCTACATTTTTAATACCCTTCGACCTGTGAAATCTCTCTGTGAATCGTTCAATTCTTATCGCCGATCTTATCTATTCCATTTCAAAATCCTGTTTGTATTTACCCTGAGAACAAGGAACGACGTTGTTCTTAAACAGCATCGTTTGAAGAAATAAACAGCGATTAGAGAAAATCTTTTCCTCGTAAAACGTACTAATCCGATTAATACACATGTACTTACCTACATAGATAAGTATATACCTAAGAGAGAAGAGGGCGATCGCACGCAAGGATCAACGGAATACTAATGCGACTACAGTTCGTGGTATTCGCGTTCGATTCCGCGACTCGATCGATAAGAGAACGTAACTTTCTTTCTCGACTTTGCGACGTAACACTGGTCTCTCTCGTAAATGCCAACAGATTGATACGGAACTATTACCATTGATTTTTCACTTCGTTGCGTGGTACTTTTCTGCGTCTCTCTCTCTCTCTCTCTCTCTCCTTTTCTTTTTTACCCACATAATTGTCAGATGATTTATAAATAAAGATGACTCAAAGGCTTAATTTCACATTCTATGAAATCACTAAACGATGATTCATGATCCGCTATTATATCAAAGTAAAATTTGTGCCGTTGAGAAATAAGTAGAGAGTGAAAGAGAGATAGATAGAAGAGAAAGAGAGAGAGAGAGAGAGAGAGAGAGAGAGAGAGAGACTGTTCTCGTTACCGTTTGTAAGTATATCGTGCAAGCCTTCTGTTCGCAACCGCCAGCGCCTTTTTAGCAAACGAAAGGAAAAAAGCGCGTAGGCGGCTTCTATTCTCGCTGTTGCTATATCTATTGACGTAGCTATTGCTGTTTGTGTCGGAGCTTACAATAAACGATCATCAAACGGAATCTCCCTCTGGCTATGGTCAATACCTCGTATCTGAAGACTGAATTCATTTCAGTCGTGTACTCCCATAGCTTTTATCACTTTCCACGGAGATTATTTTTGCTGTTCAATAAGAGAAGCGTCTCTCCCTCCACACTCTCTCCCTCTTTCCCTATGTCTCTATCTCTCTCTATTTCTCTTTCTACAGATTGCAACTATGTTCGTACCGACAACGTTTCAGGCTTCTATTTAGTTGAGGGTGTTCCTTTTACAAAGCATGTACGTATCATGGCTTCTTAGTGATTTCGAGTTCTTGTTGAGAACTTTCTTCGAAATTTCAATGCTCTTTGCAAGGAATTACGAGAGATAGATACGTAGTTAGATAGGTAGATAGATAGATAGATACATAGACAGATACATAAATAGGTACATAGATAGATAGATAGATAGATAGATAGATACAAAGAGAGATAGAGAAAGAGAGAAATAGAGTGATGGAGATAGATAGATAGATAGATAGATAGATAGATAGATAGATAGATAGAGAGAGAGAGAGAGAGAGAGAGAGAGAGAGAGAGAGAGAGAGAGAAAGAGAAAGAGAAGGAAAGGATGAAACATGTTGGTCGCGAATAAAAATAGGCTTCTTTAAAACGACGACAGTTACCGTTTTACGATTACGCGAAGGAATATAAATATATGCCTTACTCGACGACAACGCCTTGCAAAAGAACAGAAAAGGTTCTTTTTGGAAAACAAGTTATGCAAAGTAATTTTGCGACTGGGTTGTACTGTCTTACGCCTCAGGGAGCAATAGCGTAGTCTGACCTCGCGAATATCTGACGATATCTTATGTATACTTTTCGTGCCGAGGAAATTGGACTGTTATTTCGAACGTCGAAGAAAACGCAGGCTCGCCAAAGTTCTTCTTTCTTTTCCTTTTCTATTATTTCTTCTTTCTTCCTTTATCGATTTCTTCTTTTCCTCTAAAAATGTACGGCTGAAAGACAGTGAAGATTTGTCTTCTAATTCAAGTCTTCGCCGGGATCTAAACTAGCGTCGTATTCCATTAGAAGATCAATAGATATATACCTAAGTGGAAGAGAAGTAAGCAATCGAAGAGAAATTTCTTTTATTGTTATTTCCTGAAGGAGAAGGAAGTAACGAAAAATGAATTTCTTTTGTTGTAAAGAAGTCCGGTCGTTAGAATTACGACGTTAACAAGGCATTATTTGTGCGATCAAAGCGTGCAGCAAGCCTTTCTTTACGATCGCTTCGTATCGGCTTCGACGGTCGTGCTTCTGTTTTAATTAAGATAAAGGCAATAATTCGATCGACGAACCATCGACCGGCACAGCTTGTGTTACAAGCAAGGAGAAGCTCGCTTTTATGCTCGCTCGCTATCAGCAACGATCTACATGAAAGCCGATAAAACGAGTTCGTTTGTATTTAACGCATCCGAGCGAGATCCTTTAATAATTTCGAAAAGTAGGCCTCTCTACTTCTAACCACTCACCCACTGCTTCCACTCGCTCTCTCTCTCTCTCTCTCTCTCTCTCTCTTTCTCTCTCTTCTTTGCTCTCTAGTACGCGATAATCATGGCGGTCCTATCGTTTGAGAAAAGTAGAAAATTAAGCAAGCTTTCGAGCTGCTCGTATCGATTTACAAATGGCCGCGTTTACGAGCGTGCTGAATAAGAACAAGAAGTCGAGAGCGAGTATAAAAAAAGAAAAGAGAGAGAGAGAGAGAAAAGAGAGAAGTCGTCGACAGAATCGAAGCTTGCTAAATTATTACATATATTTCTATATACGCTATTTAACGACTTAACGATCCGTTCTTTTCGTTCCGGTCGTTTCTGTAAAAGAATATATAAACACAACTGGAAATTAATAAAAATCGATCAAGGTATTGTTACGCGGCGTCCAATCGTTGAAATGACAGGTATACATTCTATCGGGAAAGATGTGCAAAGCCGACGTGAAAACTCTTATTCAGGAAGTAAGTAGGCCGCGCGTAGCGTATTGAAAAACTTTCCAGACATTTCGTTGACTTCGAACTTATATCGTCGCGTTTTCTCGCCTCGAATGAGAAAAGAGATCGGCATTTCGATGATTGACCGTCACGATTTTTCTCCCTTTAAATTTATCCCGCTTAACGTGTCGAACTGTGTCGTCGTCTAGTCATATCTGTAAAAAGGGCAAAAAATATTTCTGATATTTCTTCTTAAACGAAAATGAAACGAGCAAAAGTGTAATCATTTCCTTTCGAAATATATAACGAACGATTTAGTTACGAAGGTTATTACAAGATCAAAATAAATAAATAAAGAAAGAAAGAAAGAAAGAAGGATTTGAAATTAAAAACGTTAAATACCATTTCGTTTGCTCCTGTAACAATCTAATTAGTACTTAAACCGTGAAAGTATAGTTTAGAGAAAATGTTTGTGAACGTTGGAGAGACAGAGAGAGAGAGAGAGAGAGAGAGAGAGAGAGAGAGAGAGAAAGAGACATAAAGCACAGCTTTTGCAAATTAGCAAGGCGTGAGTTCATCACGAAATTCGTCTCTTCGTGTTCTCACATCCCCGTTGACTTCCTTGGCTTTAAGTGAAAATATAAAGTAAAAAGATTGATGACGCGCGTTTCGCGATACGCGTATATACTATATCTTTCCTTTTCTTCTACTATTTCACCTCTTCTTCCTTCTTCGACTTACCCGCGAAAATGGCGATGCAAAATCGTTCATGACTCGCTAATGTTTTGTAGCTGTTCTTGTTCCCGACACAAACGTTGATAGATCGTTTTGTTGACCAACAACGAGACTGAGCTCGTCCGTCCTTCATGAAGAAAAAGAAAAGAGGTAGAAGGGATGAAGATAAAGACGAAGATGAAGATGAAGGGAAAAAAAGAACGAAGATAGAGAAAGAAGACGAAAGAAGAGAGAGAGAGAGAGAGAGAGAGAGAGAGAGAAATGAAAAGAGAACGATAAGTGAAAAAGGAGAGAGAGAGGGGGGGGAAGAGAAAGAAAAAAAATAAAATGAGAAGAGACGAGGATGATGAGAGAGTGGTAAGGGAAGGTGAAAGAAACGAGGCGAGGTTGCTTGGGTAGTAGGGTACCTGCCTATTATTCACGCAGGAGATAGGTGGAAGGATGGAGAGAGAGAAAGAGGGGGAGAGAGGGGGAGAGAGAGAGAGAGAGAGAGAAAGATAGAAAGATCTAGCTCGATCTAGGAGAGCCCGGGGTGAGGCCAGACTTAGAAAGGTGAGTTAGGGGTTCGTGGCGAATTCTTATAAATCAAAACAGACACGCTATCCCGTCTCATAGGGTGCTTCTACACTTTCCTGCGGCCAGCACCTTCTACGCCTTCTTCTTGCTACTTCGTCTCGTTTGTTCAGAAAAAGGCATGAAAAAAGAGGAGGGAGTCGAAGAAACGTCGTCGTGTGAGATTCGTGCTGAGAGGTGAGAAGAGAAAAAAACTAAGTAAAGGCGGTCGCATTGTGGATAAAAGAAGAACGCGTGTTATTGCACTGTTCGTTCCACTTCGAACGTCTCTCCTTTGATGACAATGCCCTCCCTGTCGAGGGAAAGAAGGAAAAACGGAGGATATCGTCTTCGGAAATCTTTCATGATCGAGGCTCATATCCTTCTTATTTTTCTTTTTCCTCACGAGAGATTGCAAGAATGCATTAAATCATATATATAAGATATAATATAACGTTAATATATGTTTACGATTTGTTCGTATTACCGGCTCATTCAAGCCAGAAAAATTTCTTTCGCCCTTAACTCTTGACAAAAAGGAGCCTCGGCAATGCGATACTAATGGCCTAAAATCTCACCTATTTTTTCCTTGCATTTCTCTCAATGTTAATCGAGCTGTGGCACGCGATCAGAAAAATTCTCCCATCAAGACTAGACTAACCCTCCCATTATGGAAGGTATGGGCACCAATTTGCCTCTTTCTTTACCGAGAACCGGTTATTTTGACGTTACTCGTTCATTGCGTCAATGGAACGAGGATATATTCTTGTCGTATTTAAAGCTGTACGTACACCACGCGTAAAACCCACGGTTATCGTGTACGGCCTTAACTACGACAGAAATAAATTGTTATTCACAAGCATTTGCGGTAATACATATGTGCATATGCTCTTTCTATTAGATGTATGTATCAGAAAAACATTCAACGGGAAACGACGTATCTCGGGTAATCGTTAGAAAAATTATCTTATGGAACGAGAACTCGATAGAGATAGATTATCTTTCTATGAAAATAAGTCACAATAAATTTGATAGACACCGTTTACAAAAACGGATAAAACGTAGTAGACGGTTTTAAAAGTAGCCAGTTTTGCTTCGTACTTCTCTTTTCCGCTTCTCCTTCTTTCTTTTAATTTTTATTTTTTCTTTTTTTCTTAAATTTTTTATATTCTTCTTTTGCTGTGTTCCCTCGGTTCCCTCGAAGATAATCTCATTGCGTACGCATATAGACGAGAAAACGTCTCTTTTCTTCCTGGCATGGGACGCCGAGAAAGGCGCTTTCCTCGGCGCGATATTTACGAGCTAAGTAAACTAAGTTCGGTTGAAACTTTTAGCCTACTCTGCCACCGTCTGCCCATCTCTGTCTCTTTTCACTTTTATATTTACGCCTTTCATTTGCACTCTTCTTTCAACGATAATATAATATTTACACGTGGAAGATGCACCATGTTACTTTGCCCACCGCGTTGCACCACTTTTTTCCTACGATTTGATTTAAACTATTTTAAAGTTTTCGAAGTAATTAGATTTTTACTTTGATTAACGTGCGTTATTTAAAACGTAGCATCGTGAAACGTGCGTATTTTAAAACGATCATAAATCTTCGATCGAATCGATATAAAAATTGTATCTTTGTAGTTTTTATCTCCAATATATGTACATGAGAAGATAAAAAAAAATATATATTATATGATATTAAATTAATGTTTGATGTTAAGAGGAGACCAAAGAAAAAAAAAATATTTCAATCGAAAATCCAGTGAAATACAAAAGAGACGGAAAAAGAAAAGAATGAAAGAACAAAAGATAAGAAGAAAAATAGGAGAGGCAAGAAGAAGAAAAAAAAAAAAGTAATTAAAAATATAAAAAGAAGTAAAAGAATAAGAAGAAGAGAGTTTGGAGCAAAACTTACGGGGGTTCTGGACGTGTACGGGAGACGGAGGGTTGGCTCGCGTGACGTCGAGAGAAGAAGGCATCTTGGCGTGCAAGGTGGCGAGGCACGAGTTTGCTACGTCGTAGATGAGATAGGCGCCGTAGTATCGGCCCGCACTGCCCATTTTCAATTTATTCTTACTCGGCACCACCGCCATTTTCGACCACCGTCTACACACATGCGGCCACTTTTCTCGAGACGAGCGAGTTTTCAGTAGCCGAACAACGAACGTTCATTAGTTCAATTTCGTTGATTCGATTTAACACAGTAAGAGTAGATATATTGAGGACTCGATATTATTAATCTTGCTGTTATCTTCCTGTCTTCGCGCACATAACGTGAACTACATATAGGTGTACAAATACATGTGTGTATATATATATATATATATATATATATATATATATATATATATATATATATTTAAACGACATTAAAAATGAATCGATGCATCAAGATCCATCACATACGTACACAAGAAAGAAAATTTCAATTAACTGTTTACGCCCTGCTTGTACATATATCTAAACGATGTGAAGATAAAATTCTGAAGAAAATTGTGTTCGCTATGGTTACCAGGTGTTGTTCTATGACGTCACCGAGTGGTTTAGTCCAATTCGTTTGACTTAAACACAACGTTGCTTCGTCAATATTAGCTGCGCTATCTGATGGAATAGAGTTCGTTTAATTTCGTCTTTTGCTTTGTTTTCTCCTTGAGAAAAAGAAGAAGATCCGATCTTTGATCGACGACATTCGATGTTACTACAATAGATAGATAGATAAATAGATTGATAGATAGATAGATATATAGATAGATAGATGAATAGAGATATATAGATAGGTAGACGGATAGATAGAGAGAGAGAGAAAGAGAGAGAGAGAGACAATATATCCTTGGTTCTCTGCGGATACCGAAGAGAAACTTTTCGACGGCTTTCCACGAGTTTTGTCTCTCTCTCTCTCTCTCTCTCTCTCTCTCTCTCCCTCTCCCTCTCTCTCACTCTTTCTTTCTACGAATATTTTTCACGGTAGATCAAACTCCTCGTACTACCGCTCGTATACCGTTGTAGCTGTCTGCTACTTGAATAAATTCGTGTACCGAACGGACCGAGACAACCTTTTGAACTTTTCGAAGGTCCTTCGTAAAAAAGAAAAAAATAATAAAACAAGAGAAAAAAACAACAAAACTAGTACCATTTTCTTCGATATTTAAAATTTGTAAAGATGCAAAACGAAAGAGTAACATCCCATTGTTCGAACTTGATCTCAAGAAAAATACATAGGAATGAAGCGAAGCGGAAACGCTAGAGATCGCGAGGCAAATTATCACCACGAATAAACTCAGACGTTTCCTTGCGTCGAAACTGATTTCGATAGGACGTTCCTCGAATAAGCTTGGAAGAACGATAGTAGTCGAGCGAGTGGTCACTCGTTTATATGAACGCACGCATGCACGCATGTTGTGGGCTGGGCAAGTCGAACGGAAACGGTGCGGTTCTGTGGAGCGGAAGCTTCGAGCGGAAACGTCACGAGTCAACGGGCGCTTCTCTGATTACGCTCCTCGCAATCTCGAGCGAAGATAAAAAAAATCGTATAACGCGTACTCGGCAGTACTCGACTATTTTCTTCTTTACATATATATATATATATATATATATATATATATATATATATCTACGCCTATGTATATATATATATATGTATAAATTATTTTATGTACGTATGTAAGTATGTATATGTCCATTCCTCGTTCTTACGATTTCGTCGCTCGCTGTGTCTTCGTCCGCTTCCTCGTGCAGTCGTCGTCGAAATGTGATATCTCAAGTGACTAGTCAAGGACGATTTGTTGAAGAACGGCTTTGTTATTTTCACGCACGGTTACCGCGGGACTCTCGGGACGCTTATCTGAATAAATAATCTCTCCTTTCCTTTTATATTTTGGTAAACTGTTCTTACGCTGTTGTAGCCCGAGAGTGTTTACAAAGTAACGAATGTTAAAAGGATTTTGAAAGACATCGATATTTATCAATCGACGTATGTAGCTTTGGATTATACGTCCAATATATAACGTAAATAATACATGATAATTCTCGCCTAACGTAAACATCCATTTTGATAATTAATATTTCAAATTGCATTAAGAAATTCTTGTCATTTATTGATCGTCAATCTCTATTTCTCTCTCTTTCTCTCTCGTTCTCTCACTCTTTTTCTCTCTCTCTCTCTCTCTCTCTCTCTCTCTCTCTCTCTCTCTCTCTCTCTCCGTTGCTATGGTCGTGCTAATGAATCTTCAAATTTTAACACGATGAAGTTTAAAATGATTTTAACAAGGATATGCGTTGACCAAAATAATAAAAGTATTAAATCGTGAAAAGTCCTTTCTTTGTTCACTCGACCGCTCACGTTGATTTTAACGTTGACGCAACGAACGTTTTCGCTGTTCCATCTGCCTGTGGCCGCGTTGTTTTTCGAACAAAACAGGAAAATATTAATTTTACATGAGCGACGGGATACGTACATACGTACATACTACATATACACATTTTTAGTTTTGCGGAACAACCGTTGTACTGAAATGAAATGAAAATAAAAATGGAAGAAAGAATTCGCGTGGGAGAATATGGTTGGATAATAAATGCATGCGCAACGACCAAAAATATTCCCCTACCATCTATAAACCGTTGTAATTTTTGAGAAATTTTTACGCTTTTTTTGTTAGTTTTCTCTTCGATAATAATTTATACACACACACACACACACACACACACACACATATATATATATTGTGTTTCATAAATGAGTATATTTACGTTAATCAAACTGCAAGTTACTTGATCTATTTCAATCCATTTTTATTTTATAACTAATTTGAAAGATCGATTGAATTATATATCATATTATTATAAGTTTAATATGATATAAGAGAAAAAAATAATTTGTAACCTAGAATTATTTGGAATATATCCCGATAATTATTCTAAATTCAGTGATATCGGTAGGCAAAGTAAACGCGTTTCGAATATCACTTAGATTGTTACATATATAATCTGAAATTTAAGTGCCACATCTGCCGCAACAAATGGAAATGAAATCCTATTGAAATGCAATACTATCGTTGAATAGCCGATATTAATGAATCTATACTCAACGAGGAATATTTTTACGTTTCCACTCGCATTCCCGAATAAATGAACGATGAAATTCAGTACTTGCGGATGTAAAATTACAATTATAATCGTGTTATTGAGTATCGTTGGTCAAACAATCCTTTCTGTTTTTTCACTAAAATAAACAATACAAAAATATCCACAATGATGACGTTGGAGGATGAAATTCACTTTGATCACTGGAAATCACAATCGATGAATAAAATTATATATATATATATATATATATATATATATATATATATATATATATATATATATATATATATATATATATTTTTGTTTCGATGAAATTATAAAAGCAAATAAGAACGCAAACATAAAGATAATGTATCACACGAGCATGCAGGTGATCGACTAACCGAAAGACTACTCGCATCGAGCGAATGTAGCAGCGTGTCATATGCGTGTACATAAGGAGAGTAGGAGGAAGAGAAAAGGACAGATATACTCGACGGCATATCGTATTGTATCGCTGTACGATTCGTACACGAAGAAGAGGCTAGTAACGTCCAGCAAAGGCTCGGTTACAGCTCGAACAAGCCGGCAACTACACGACGACGACGACAATGACAATGGCTTGGTTACTCGCTCGCTACTCGCTTACTCGCTTCGGATGGAAAGGGACGAGCGAAACAGGAAGGCGGTCGTATCAAATGTTTAACGCCGGCAAGCCGACACAATGCTCTTCTAACACGAACCTGTGTGAATGTGTAAGTGTGTGTTGTTGTGTTGTTTGTGTGTATATACAATTAGTTATATACATGAAGTAGTGTACGTAGCTATATGTATGTGATGTAAGTATTTATGTGATATGAGTATGTATGCTATATGTATGATGTATGTATGTGTATGTATGTATATATGTATGTATGTATATATGTATGTATGTATGATATATGTATGTATGTTGTATGTATGTATGTATGTATATATGTATGTATATATGTATGTATGTATGTATGTATGTACGTAGGGAAATATAACCGCACAGCTGGCCAAAGTGCGAGTTCACGATAGACATTGTTTATTCCGTTGCAAAACGGTCGAACACGTTACAACGCTTCGCGAGCGTGTCGCGAGTGAACGAGGTGAGACGGTGTTTCGATTCGCTCACTGACTCCTGATTCGTCCTTGTCCAAATCCTTCCGTTTACCATCATTTGTGATTTTCTCTGTCGCCGCTCGTTAAATTTATGTCTATGTGGTTATGCGTACACATGTATGTACACATGTATGTATATATATATGTATATGTATACGTATATTTATACATACACGTATATGTGTCGACTGAGTATTATTAATGGAAGGTCGAAAAATAATTACAATTTAAGGTGAAATTTGAAGGGACTTTTTATAATTATTATTTTCTCTCTTGGCTATCCCCGAAACCTAGTGGATCCTCGTTAAATCATAATTGCCTTATACGAGAATCTCAATGACTTTCGTTAATTCTAGAAACGTCTTTCTTTTAATTCCAATCACACACTGCACTCTAATCTCGAACCATTTCGCGAATAACGTTACTGTGGCGCGACGATAGAACAGTCTCTGATATCCGATAAAGGATCGATATATCTGAACTTCGAGAACCATTTCCGTTAGAGTGGCTTTAATTGCCGTACGAACGTTCGAGGGACTATAAAACCTAATTAATGCGATAGATACATTTATATCGAATCGAAAGGTGTGCAAGGTTTAGTATGGAGCAACCGAAGTTGAGTCAAACGGTTTCAGGTCGAAAGTCTAACGACGAGAGGAAGAAAAAGAAAGGAAGGAAGGAAGACAAAAAAGGGAAGTTTTCTCAGCTGACATTTTCCATGTCCAAATCGCAAGAACTTCAATTTTATATCCCGCCGGTATGAAAACTAACGTTTAATTAACCACGAAATCCAAATGGTTCGTGAACTCTTGTCGAATTCCTTTATGCCCGACGAGATTCATGTTGCCAGAATTCCAAGTTCTTTCATTCTCTTTAATTTTCTTTTTTTTTTTCCTTCGATTCTTTTTCCCTTTTCATTTTATTTTACTTTATTTTACTTTTATTCAAAAGATGCATCGAGTAAAATCGTATTACCCGGTGTGACCTTATGCACCATGTGACGTACCTCTCGTCTACGTCTACGTTACAATTCTCAAAAGCCATTGCGCTGACTCGCGTGTATTTCCTCGAGAAACTTCATCCCCAGACTTTCGCGCGTAACACGTATCCACTATTCACCACCTACGCGAACGCACTCAACAGGTTATTGCGCCGTACGACTTACTACCTCTACCCCGATCCACCACGATTTTTCTTTCTGCTATATATTTTGTTATATCCTGTATATCGCATAATCGTTCTCATATTCACGACGATAATTAGTTATGAACATTAATTACTGACTAATAGAGAGAGAGAGAGAGAGAGAGAGAGAGAGATTAGTTCCACGAGTTCCCGATCAAAGTTTACCTCTCTCTCTCTCTCTCTCTCTCTCTCATTTCCAATCTCTCAAAAGTAAGAGGTTTCTTTAAGCCTTAATTACCGATTCGTTATGTATAATATGCCTTTCTTATAAGAAGGGACGTTGTAATTGCAAGCGCGAAAATCGCTTTTTATGAACTTCGTCCCTTTTTCTTTCTCGAGACTGTGTCGAAAATATAAAAAAAGAAAAGAAACTCGACGGGACCATACGAAGTTGCACGTTTGTTCGATCGTTCGAATATGTTTTTAAACGACTTTAAGCGTATCGAGAGGGAAGTTGGTTAAATTGACAGATCGACGAGACTTGTCTGTTACAAAAGGATCTTTCGATTTTCTTTAAAGGGATGAAAATTGTTCGCTAGTCCCGATTCTTTCAATATTTATTTTTCTTTTCTCTTTCTTCTTTCTGACGAGTGAAAGAAGGAAGAAATCTATTAAGTTGGTTATTCGTTTCTACACCTTCTCTATTGAATACTTTAAATAAATTGAGGATCACGTTTTGCTAATCTAAGTCATCTGGATTAAGATACGAATTCTTTGCGTTCGAGATTTGAAAAATTTTTGATCAATGACAATGACGGTGGGCTTGTGGAAAAAGGAGTTCACGGATCACGAGAATCGAGTCAGCGAAGGCGGTAAAAAGCATCGGTTACCGATCTCGAGGGGCCACGGAAATGGAATAGGTTTGAAGGGGTGTTGGAGAGAGAGGGAGAAAGAGGAAGAGAGAGAGAGAGAGAGAGAGAGAGAGAGTGAGGGAGAGAGGGAGGGGAAAGGAGAGAAGGCGAGTTCGTATTAGGGGTAATGGGCATTATCTCCATCGATCCTGGCTCACTATCCTACCACTCGACTCCCACCTCGCCTCCCATAGCTCCTCTTCGCCACCCAACAGGCCACCTCCGCCATCGTCGATAGTAGAAACGGGTAGTTGGGTTCTCGTTCGAATCAGCCGTGGCAAAAGCGCATGGGAATTCGTCCGTTCATGGGATATGCCGAAGGTATAGGATCACATGGATGTAGGATACATCTTGGAGCTAGCCGTTGGGATAGAATTCGAGTTTCGTCACGTAGATCGTGTAACTTGTCAGTCATATCCCTGAAATCCTTTCATGTGTAAGGTTAACGAAAGAAAAATTCCTTCACCGAGACTTATTACCGACTATCATACACGTTGAAGGACGAGAAGGGAAGTTTTTCGTTTATCTCGTAAAATTTGACCTTCGGTTGGATATTCTTTCGATAAGTTCTAGACGATGATACTCGGCTCGAGACTTCATAAATTATTTCCTTTTCCGTTCTGTAATAATAAGGATTTTATTTTCTCGTAATTCTTTGGGTAGAAAAGCTGTCCACTGAGAGAACTTTCCTCGTATTCGAGACGTTAATACGGGTAAGACTGTCTTTATTTTACCGTACCATCGAATAAATATCGATCTCGAAGAATCAATTTATGACCGCCAGTATGATAGTAATATATCGGTATCGTTCGATTAATTATATTTACTCAGTTTACGTAAGGTTATCGAGACACTCTGAATGAAAAGGAGAAATCTCCGAGAAATGGTCAACAAAACTAAGAAAGTCGATTGAGCACATCTTTTTCTTTTTGCAGGTAGAGGCAATCCCCGTCGGGGTTATATTAGAAACTTTTCGCTCGAGTCCATTTTCAAAATCCATTTTCGAACTCCATTCTCTCGAAGAATTTTCAAATTTATACCTCAACATTCGAGATTTCTCTCTACCTAGATCAGTTTCTCCATCATCGCGGTAATTACGGACGATGCATGTTGAAGCCGCTTTCGAGAATCATCGATTTCAAATTCTCTCGAGACATGCTTGCTCGTAAGCGTGTGATAAAGAAGGGAGAGAGAGAGAGAGAGAGAGAGAGAGAGAGGCTAAGCAAATCGCACGTTTCGATTACGTTTCCGGACTTTACTGTCGGATTCGTCGGATAATCGTAATTCCGATTCCGCTTCCACAGCTGATATCCCACGGTCTCCTCGATATCTAATCAGTATAAATTAGGACGGAGGAAAGTGTCGGCTCGTCTCTCTCTCTCTCTCTCTCTCTCTCTCTCGCTAAAAGAAGCAAGACAAGGATGGAGAGAAGTTGGAAGAGGATACGGTATATTCGACGAATCCAGGAAACGGGTTAGCGACTTTTTTTACGAGGGTTTTACCACTCTTCCATCGCCAACAGCAGCATTACCTCCTTTAGCACCACCTACGTATCACCTCCACCACTAAGAGTTGCGGTGTGTGGCTATTGCGATGCGTCAAAGTGGAAAGGTGCTGCCTGACGGTGACTAATTGTCGTAAAGACGATTCGTGATACGTTTTAACTCTAAAATCCGATTGTCTTTGCTGACTGAACTTCTTCCATTTTCACATCGTCCTCCCCTTATAAGCTTACGTTCGCTGATGCAAAAATTCAAGTCTGTAATTTTAGATTGCAAACGAGGAAGAGGGGAAAAGATAGAGGCAGAGACAGAGAGAGAGAGAGAGAGAGAGAGACATATATATATAGAGAGAGAGAGAGGGAAGATCGAAGTGTCGTGAACTTTCCAATCTTTCAATTATCGATAATGAGGGAGGGTGATCAAGGGAAGTAAAGAAACGGTGGCGTTGAAAGAATCTGAGGTTATGTTCGAGCTACGAAATTGAATAGAAAAAGAGAGAAAACAGAGAAGAGGGGAAAAAGGAAAGAGAAGTACTACTATAGCTGCTACTTTCGATCGAGATGTTATCGGATAGCTTTCTCGAGCGAAAACTTTGCAAGACGCGTATCGTGAGGAAAAAATGTGTCATGTCTACGCAAGGAACCCGTTCCAATTCTAGTTTAACACCTTCAGGTCTCTTTTGTTGTTAATATATATAAACAACATATATATATATATATATATATATATATATATATATATATATATATATAAAGACGTCGCATCGTGTTAATCTTTTTGTCGATGAATCACAAAGTAAAGAAAGAGGTTCGGTCTTCATAAGATAAGGTAACAACGGTAAAACTTTTGAAACTTTGTAGTCTTTGTCTACAATTTATAATAATATAAAACATTGTTGCTTATAATAAATATTAATAAATGTTTATTAGTGTATATACGGTGCGATGAAAAATGAACAGATACGATGTATCTTAGCTGTTCATTTGTTTCACTTGAAGAAAACAAACGGAATGATCGTTAATTAAACTTCGTCTTATTAAGCTGATTATAACATTTCGACATTTCAAACTGCAATAACTTTTTATACTAGTTTCGTTCTCTTCTACGTTTGTGCCATAAACTTCTTCGCACTCGGTTGAAATATGCTCGATGTATATACATGCTCATGTATATCTATGCCAGAAAGCGCGAGGAGAGAAGCTAAATGAGTTCCTGATGATCCTTCACGGTCCAGCAGTGTGCACGATTCTTCTTCGATCGTGCCGAATACTGACTTACCCTTATCCTACGACTTCGGTGCTATTTCTACCAGGTCGTTTGATCGCTATCACTCGTTTCATAATAATATTTAAAGAGATAACTTATAGAAAAATAACGACGTATCGAAGACAATTGCAACTAAAGATTCTCGTATTATCTTTAACATTTTCCTTTCTTTTATACCTGGTTATCTTAAGAATTTTAATTATCCACTGTCGTTATTCAGAAGAAGAGAGAAAGAGAAAAGGAAGAGGAGAAGGAGGGAAAGGGAAAACGAGAAAGAAGAACGATCGATCGGAGTTGAATAAAACCGTAGAAACACGTATAATTCGGGATAGACCAGAGGAGACCGTAAAAACACTTTTTAGACAAACGCGATCTCGAGACGAGTATTGCCGTCACCCTCTCTCTCTCTCTCTCTCTCTCTCTCTCTCTCTCTCTCTCTTTCTCTCGAATTACTCGAATATTTTTCGTCAGCTTTTACAACATTTTAATTATTCGCAGCCGTCTCCACCCTTATACGTTTTCCATTTTTATTAATTTCTCTCTCTCTCTCTCTTTCTTTTTGTCTCTCTCTCTCTCTCTCTCTCTTTCTTTCATCTAGAAGGAAAGCAGCTTAAAGCGGCAGTTAAGTAGCGCCGAGCGTGAAAGCTAGAAAGTATCTTATGGTCAAGTGCGTTCCTTTTCTTGCTTCCTTTCATTTACAATCGAATTTTCTTTTATCTCGTTTCGATTGTCATTATGTTAGATCGAAGAAAGTACGAAAGATAGAGAAAACGAGAGAAAGAGGGAAAGAGAGAGGGAGGGAGAGAGAGAGAAAGAGAAAAAGAGATTTATCATTGACAGTGTAGGAAGAAAATGTAAGAAAGGAAAACAAATCAAAGCCGAAGTTGTCGTAAGACAAGAAAACGTGTTCGTTGTACATTCTTTTCATTCGTTTCGGATTTTCTTTATCACGCTCTCTTACATCTCCTTTTTTCGTTTATTATCCTTTGTCCTTTGATAATAAAGTATCCAATTACGGAAACGTAGAAAATCCTCCGATATTTTCAATTATTATAACTAAGAATTATTGTACTCGATTGTTCGTAATAAAATTGTTTATATATATGTGTATATATACATTATATATATGTGTATATTATATATATATATATTATATATATGTGTATATATGTGTATATATATATATATATATATATATATATATATATATATACGTAAAAAAGAACGTGAAACTAGACGGATTACTTGACGGGGTTGGTAAGTGAGCAAACGGTGACTGAGTCCATTTCATAGTGAGAGCCATCTTTTACGCTGTATAAGGGCATCCCGTAGTTCTCCGGAAACCAGAAGATAGCTAGATAGGTAATGCGATGCGCCAGCAGCATCCCTCTCGCTCGCTCTCTCCCTCTCTCTCTCTCTCTTTCTCTCACCCTCTCATGGTTCCTTTTTCAGCAGCCTCCTACTTTCTTCAGCAGGCTGGCATCCCGCGATAAGTAGATCTCTATCGAGATTATCTCAAGCAGCCGGTTACGTTATTACCGCGTTTGAGACGCGAGAGCCAATGATGTTATCGAATTCTTTGCCTATCGAATTTCTTCTCGAGGAATTCTCAATTCCTTTTCGACGTTTCTTTTCTCTTTCTTCCATTCCCTTTTCTTTTCTTTTCTTTCCTTTTTTTTTTTTTGGTTCATATCTTTTCGAATATTTCATCTTCCCGATCATGCTCAACTCGAAACGGTTTCTCTACGGAGGGTGGAAGAGACAAAAGCGAGAGAAAGAAAAATTCTCTTGGATAAAATCGCTCAGGGAAAGGAAGAAAATGAGAGAGAGAAAGAAAGAGAGAGAGAGAGAGAGAGAGAGAGAGA
This sequence comes from Dolichovespula media, assembly GCA_911387685.1. NCBI lineage: Eukaryota > Metazoa > Arthropoda > Insecta > Hymenoptera > Vespidae > Dolichovespula > Dolichovespula media. Next base: position 5,577,794 of record OU426852.1, on the reverse strand, counting down.
GAGAGAAAGAAGTAAAGGAGAGCAAATTCTCACGGAGGGTGAGATCAGAGAGAGAGATATAGCGGAAAAGGGGTGAGAAACGTTGTTGGATTTTCTCGCTCGTGACGCGGCATTAAGATAGCGGTTTTTCTTCCTCGGAAAGTAGTAAATACGCAAATAAACTTTCCTCGTTAACCTATCAGGATTTCGATAGTCCCGATTCGCGGCGCTCGTTTTTTTGGTAAAACGTTAACTTCCTTCTCAGAGGTGGTTTCTCGAGAGGATACGCAAACGACGATCGATATCGCATCCTTCAAAGCAAAACAACTACTACTCAAAATACTTTTTTGCATTTAGGAAATATACCGGATCCTTTTCAAGTGCTACGAAGCGTGACAATAATGAATTCGAAAGTCCGTCACGTGCGGTTCCCCTAATGGCCGCAAATTTTGTAAACGCGCCTAAAAAGAACTTTGAAAGAGGAACGCTATTCCCGACCCTTTCAGACAACTCTCCTTTCCCTTCTTCTCCTTTGCCTCCTCTTCCTTCTTTCGAGTGACACGCGGCAGCCTAATTAAAGTAAAATTCTCGCTAACGCTCGGAGAGGGATCACGGTCGTTAGCTGTCCGTAACTGTGTTTCCATTTAGTTTAGTAGTACTTTAGAAAGTAGAAGTAACTGAATGGCGTTAGGTAAAAATCGATTGACCTATATTTAGCTCGAGTGCGGGTGAAATAAAATATCTTGCTAATTACGCGGCTCAGGACGCGCGTTAATTACACGGTTACGGTGTTTTAATAAAAAGAGAACGTGAGAGAGAGGGGGAGAGAGAGAGAGAGAGAGAGAGAGAGAGAGAGAGAAAGATGGAGAGAGACAGAGATGATCGAGCTGTCCTACCTAACGTTTACTCTTTACCGAGTTCGAACCAACTGAAACTTAAATTGTACGAAGTACGAAGTTAAGATTCAATTCGAAAGCTTTTCATCGAATTTCGTTGAATGCCGAAGGCGAATACATGGTAGATAGGTTGAGATATCGACTATGAGAAATCGGTCGAAGGCATAAATCAAAGCCATGGCATCGTTATTATTAGCGCGTATCGCGCTTGATCACTCGCCGGCAGTCGATTTCGACGTGCACGTCGAACGAAACGATTTACGATAGGTCGTGCATCTTGAGAGAGAAAGAGCGAGAGAGATGAGGTAACTCGAGCCGCTGAGAGAGAACACGACTTCCGCATCCGGCTTTACAGTTGCAGCTTTATAGGTTCCAAGGGAAGGGTAGAGCGACAGAAAGAGCAGGATAGAGACAGAGAGAGAGAGAGAGAGAGAGAGAGAGAGAGAGAGAGAGAGAGAGAGACACCCCTGGATATCTCCTAGACATCTCGACCGAGCGGCCGGCCAAACGGTGAACACACGAACGAGCACTATACCGTTTTGACGCCCGCTGCTCGGCAAAGTACCCAACCATTAACCGAAGGAACGTAAGAAGTAACTTACCAGTCATAGCTCCTACTCTCATATCCTATGATAGAAAGAGAAAGAGAAAGAAAGGGAGACAGAGAGAGAGAGAGAGAGAGAGAGAGAGAGATGCACGTACCGGCAAGGTACTTCCTCCTACGTGTTTGTCCTCGCATAGAAACCAAATATAGAACTGACCGGGAAACTAGAAAGATGTTTTCCAGCGAGAGAGAACTATACGCGTTTTCACCTTGAAGACATGTTCGACCTACCGCATGTTATTGATTTTTAAATAAGGCTTTCAAAGTGTGTTTTTAACTACGTGTATGTATGTGTATACTCAATATTCTTGAATAATGTATCCTATAATTTCCTTACGGACGATTTGAAAAGAATACAATTTAAATACTATCAAGATTTTCAATTAACAATCTAATCTACGAAAGATCTTATCGGTTTTTCTAAGAACATTGCAGTAAACTCCTGCATTGGAAAATATCTTCTCGGGCAATTTGGAAGGATCCTTATCGCTCGCACCCATCTATCTATCTCTATCTACCTCTTTCTTTATCGAACGATCTTCTCGCCCAAATTTCTTTCGTACGTGAAGAAATGCCGAGGTCGGTCGTGCCGATCGAATAGAAGACTTTTTTTTCTTCCGACACTCACAACGAAAGAGAGTAAAGAAGATGGTGGTACGAAGAGGAAGCGGCGGCGACGAGTACGCGGGGTCGAGTTGGAAAGGTAGGGATGGAGGGAGTAGGGAGGCGGAGGAGGGAGGAGGGCGACTGACTTCTTTTCATGCCAAATTTTAGATTTATCCCTTCGTGAAAGGGGGTCAGATTTTGCTCTGTCGGAGTCAAGGCAGACGGCCAAGTCGCACGGCTAACCCATGCGGTTCTCCACGTGTAATCCACGAGACGTCGTCGCTCTGTAGGACGCGGAAGAGGCTAGAGATAGGAATCCTAGAAAGAAGAGGGGAAGAAGAGAAGGAGGAGGAGAAGGAGCAGAAAGGAGATTTCGATTCGTCCCTCGCGCTTGTTCTCTCTCTCTCTCTCTCTCTCTCTTGCTTCTTCCACTGTGTCCTTTTCTCCGATATATCCTTGCGACGACGTCGTCGTCGTCGTCGTCGTCGTCGTCGTCGTCGTCGTCGTCGACGTCGTTTCCCCTTGGGAGCCGTAGTCGTAGGTATCCTCAAATATTTCGAACTCTTTGTTCGCGACAATGTCCTCTTTCTTTCTTTTCCTTCCTTCTTTCCTTCCTTCCTTCATCTCGTTTTTCTTTTCCTCCTCCTTATCTCTCTTTCCCTTTCTCTTTCTCTTTATAACGAGAAAAGAGAAGTAGACCAGAGAAGTAGAGTGGAAACGTATGTAACTGCTTGATATTTCTGCGCTCGCATTTTACGATGAGTCTCATGGAAAAATGAAGTCTTAGTATCGACCGAGGACTCCTTTTCGGCTAAAACAATATCGTTTCATTCCGAGATCTCTACTTTCTCTTTTCTCTTCGTTTTCTTTTCTTTTTCTTTTTTCTTTCTTTCTTCGGTCGACAGGGCCACTCTTTCCACTAGGTACCTTCCTGCTTCGAAACACCAAACTGGTCTACGACCGATAGACGTTTCTTCGGGTCCTCTGGGTCCCGACCCCTTACTATACATCCTCCTTCTCTCTCTCTCTCTCCCTCTCTCTCTCTCTCTCTCTCTTTCATTCTTACTCTACCTCTCTTTCTCTCTTCTTCCTTCCTCTTTCACAGTTAGCTATCCCGTACGACTATGTGGCGAGCGACGAGTCGAGTTGCCTGGGCTGTCGGCGCCATACTACCCACCTTCGTCTCCATCAAGTTTAACTTGGCGCAGCGAATTTCCAAGTACCGTTTTACGAGCTTTCGTTGCCACTGGGAATAGAGGGATCGGTCGTTACGCCTCTCGGTAAATGTTGTTCTCAAAGTGACTACCTACCCCCTCTAGTTTCTCCATCCATTCCTATCCGTAACCCTTCTACTTCGATTCGAGCAGGGTCCAAACCGTTTTTGCTGTCCTCTTCTATTACCTACCTGGAGCCCTCTGCATCGCTCCTCGAACGATGAGATATAATTAATTTGTCGATGAAATTCCAATTTATATGTAAAACTAATAATACGATGTCGATTGTATGTCAATTTATCATACATTAAGAGTAATGCATTTGTATGTCCATGAGAAAAAGGAAAAAGACGATGGAAGTTCGTTACATGGACCTACATAGTTTATCAGAATTTCTTGAGACAAGATTAAGATAGGTCAGTTCTATCTTTCGTAAAAGACTAAGGACGAACGATCGGATCTTTCTAAGTCGATATCTTTCGAATGAAATATTCGAGAGATTCGAACTAGAGATGCGTCACGTTCATATATATTACAAATTGAGCTATAAATTTTAGTGCTACCTCATAGCGGTTTCAATCCGTTCTTCGAGATAAAACATTTCCGATGATACTTTTTGATGACTTTTAATCTTACGTCGAGCGTAGTTATGACGTGGTCTTTAGAGGTTATTAAAGGAGAAAAAGAAAGGAAGCGAAGGGAGAAGTAATTTACCGAAAGATCATGAAAGGAATTAGTATACGTTAAAGCTGAAAAATGAATTAAAACAAGGGATTAAATAATATTTATTAGTTGGAGAGTTTTTAATCCGAAAATGTTTTTCTTCGTGGCTAGATAAAAGTTCCGCATCGTTATTCCTATCAAACAATAATAATAGTATAAATATGAATAATAATAATAAACGATAAATGCCACTAACGATTCTGTCGTAATTAAATGGAAAAACAAATATATTTATCATGCTAATGAGTTTGACTTCAATCAAGGACTGAATGTCGATTTACCGAATCCGTTTGAGCGAGTATAAATTCGATAATTACGTTATGTTAACATTAGATATTAATCGTTAACTGGAAGGAGGTAAGCGCAATCTTTAGTTAAGTAGTAATAAGATTGTCCTTGTCTCGTGCGAATTAACGGTCTATAGTCTGGGCCATGGCATTTCTCCTCGGTGGCGCACGGCATTCAAAAGGTATTAAAAGAGATAATGAGATCGTAATTATTATTATCTTCAATCTCTGAAAGCAGCTTTCATTTTCAGGCGTTAAAATGTGTCGGACATGAATATTCGATAAACGAGATTAAGGACTATTTTTGCCTCCTCTTTTCTTTCGTTCTTTCCTCGTTTCTCTCTCTCTCTCTCTCTCTCTCTCTCTCTCTGTTCTCTTTCTCTCTCTCCTTCTCACTTTCGTTCACCAATTCTGTACTTGCAGAGTTACGAGCTGTACTAATTAAGATAACGGAATTAAGAAGGACGTGGAAGAGTGGGTAGAATGAGAGAAAGAGAGAGAGAGAGAGAGAGAGAGAGGCATGATTTCTCCGGCTCAACGAACTCACGAATTAATTCGAGTTCGAAGTTGTTTGTTCGGCGAATAAGTGGTCAGAGAAATGGTGTAACGAGTGAGACGAGTTATCGAAGTGAATGTCGGAGAGGAAGACGAGGAGGTGAAAGACAAAATAAAAGACGTTAAAGAAGCTGAAGAAACTGAAGACGACGAAGTATAAGAAGAAAAGGAAGAAATAGAAGAAGAAGAAGAAGAAGAAGAAGAAGAACTAGTGGTAGTAGCTCGATCAGTTTTGCGAGCGTACGTATAGGAGAATCGATGACGTACCTTTACTAGTTCTTACGAGGAAACGGGGACGTAGACGAAGGGAAGTTGTAAGGAGAACGAGCGAACAAAAAACGTAGGATATAGCATCCCAGTCTTGCGTCCCAAAGACGTCCGGCGATCGAATTTACTGCTTGGTTGGCCAATGGCCACCATCGAACCAACGGCTCGGCAACGTGCTACATACCATCTACGACTTATCTCCCCTGCTTACGTACTTCGTCAAGTTTCCTATACCTATACATTGTTTTATATCAATAATATTTTCCTTTGATTTCATACCATTTTCCGTTTTTCTTACTTCCCTTACTTTTTTTATTCCACCGTCTATTCCAACATTATTCGATGTAATCGTGATACAACGTTTCGTTCTATATAACTTTAAGAAGTTAAACGCAAGTTTAAACGATAAAATAAACACATGGCGATCGATACATCGATCGTCCGTTGGAACATTTAAATTATTATCATTCCGACTTAGAATCGTGATTCCTCGCTCGATTTTGTTTTATTGGGCTTACGGATTTCGAGGCCGACGAGACAATGAAACAAACGGTAGCGGCAGAATCCGTGGAAAACGGTGGAAAGTTGCGAATGGTTGAATGAAGTGGCCTCGAATCTTCGTTGGCAGAAGGTCTTTAGAGAGAATGGAGATTTGGAAAGAGCGAGGGAGGAGGAGGGGGTGAGGGTAGAGGCTTGCGGAAGGATGGGTGAATATGGAAAGAGGTTAGTAACCACCCCTCTGAGGTACCTACGTGGCATTGAGCGGGCCTGGCGATGGTCGTGGCGCGGCCTGGCGCGCCAACTAAAATTGAATCTGTGGACTAAACTTCGGTAACCTCGTCATGAAACCGAAGCTAAAGCTATCCATCGGTTCCCCCTTCCTCGTTCTCTTCTTCCTCCTTCTTTTTCTACTTCTACTTCTTTTCATCTTTACTCTCTTTTCATTTTATCATAATCGGGGAAAATATGTTCCCATTTGTGCTTTCCCCCCCCCCCTTCGGATTTGTTCGGAAATGAGAGATAAATGATTTCGAGTATTATACTTATGGGGGAAAAAAAAAGAGTATCTATATATGCACTTCTCGTCCATCAAATGAAATATTGTACACGTATCTCGTATTTCAAAGGTACGATGTTAACATGTGACGATAATGTTTTACAATGACGAGAGAGGAGATAAAATGGAATAGGTGGGCACACACGGTTCGTAAATTCGAATTTGATCTATCAAAAAAGGTGAATCCGATAAAAGCTCGAAATATTATTCCCCTTCGATGTTCCGTAGCACTTCTTTAATGTGTCCCTGTTCTATGCTCTTGTTTAATGCGTTTCTGCTTGTATTGGATATTAACGGAGAAAAAGGAGACAACGGCATTAAGGAGTAAAAACGAAAAATGTTAACGCCGGAGGGCCGATCTCCCTCACCTTCCTTTCTCCCCTCACCCACTACTCGATCCACCTACCGTAAGTTTGCATACGCTGACGCTGGTAGACGACGTTAAAAAGGCTAGAGTTCCCTCTCTCGATTCAATTTGCGGATTACGATGTTCTCGAATTGCGTTTAAACGAATTTCGCCCGCTAATGGCGGCCTCCTCGCTATTACAGTATATCGAGCAGACAAACAACTTTACGAGCACTTACCCTTTAGCTGCGTCGGATCTATATACTGGGGGGATCCATGGATGAGAAGGAGAGAATGTGGCAACGGGGGGTTTGCATTCTCTTCGAGAGGGTTCGGAAAAATCAATTGGACTCCTGCATATGTGTGTGTGTGTGTGTGTGTGTGTGTGTGTGTGTGTGTGTGTGTGTGTGTGTGTGTGTGTGTGTGTGTGTGTGTGTGTGTGTGTGTGTGCGTGCGAGAGAGTGAGAGGGAGAGAGAGAGAGGGAAAGAGAGAACGAGAGAACGAAAGAACCTGTTACAAGTTTGAAAAAGAAAAAGTTGAAAATCTTAAGATTGCTACCTCTCACATTCAATTCGTTACACTCGTTTAACTTTGTCCATTCGAGTTATGCAGAAGTAACTTTCTTTCCATTCCGTCGGAAGATCAAAGATTCGATGGAACGTGTTGATACTCCGAGATTTTAATAATCTTTTTTATTTTTATAGTTTGTCTAAGAATTTCCGATTTACTCGAGAGCCGAATAATAATTTATACTAAACATCTCCCCTCTATTTCCACATAGTCACTATTTGCGTTTCTATTTCCTTTTGACTTAGGAATTCGTTGACCCAGATTATTCAAGCATCCTAGGCCAATGTCATTCTATCCGAAAATTGACTTTTTACCCTGGACCACTCGTCCCTTTCTATTCGTCGATGGGACAATTTTCTTGCGCACTACTACGAAATACTCGAGACACGATATCCCAACCGGGTAGGACACTCCTCTTAATTCGGAGATAACGTTTCCTCGAGAAAACGCCATTTATCTCTCTCTCTCTCCCTCTCTCTTCTCTTTCTCTGTCTTTTTCTACATACCCTCTTTTTCTCGAAACAACGCTGGGAAAGCTCCGGGACTGAGAACAAAACGAGAACGACAATGACAACGACAACGATGGATGAACGACAAAGATACTGTCTGTGTCTATAACAGCCTGTGTTATATACTTTTGCCAGACGATAAAGAAAAGAGAAATAAGGAATAAAGCCAGAGAGGAAAGAGATCCTTCGATTCCGTAAGACGTGCGAGTGCTTTTATCCGTAAGCAATTAGTCGAATTGATCCCCGGGTAGATAGTAGTAATCGTGAGGGTGGATGGTGGTGGTAAGGAGTACTAGATGGGGCTAGGGGGGGGGGAGAGTTAGGGCAAATGCCGTGACGGCCGGCGGTGGTCTTCGATAAATTCCATGCATCCACTCTCGCCCACGTAGGCTAACGTGCATACCACGCAGGTAGTATACGTGGCAAAGTGGCACGGTGCCGGGACTTGCGCCCTTGTTACGCTCCCACGACACGTAGAGCCCGCGATGTAAAGGTAACTATAGTTAGTACGTGCTAAGTGTACGCGGCCAGGGATTGCCCTATTGGCAGTGGCTCTCTCTCTCTCTCTCTCTCTCTCTCTCTCTCTCTCTCTTTCCCTTTCTCTCTATCCGTCTGTCTATCTATTCTATTTCTATCTCTCTTACTTACTCGTACTCTACGTATTCGTTCTCCGTCTTATGGATCGCACATATGTACGTGGATAAAAGCGATATTCCAACGTGGTCTCAGCAAGAGAGTTGCAATAATGGCAGTACCTTGTGCATCCATACTAACATCCCCATCTCATTTAGTTACTCACTTTTACTTACGATATATTAAACATTACTAAGCTTCTCTTAGTATGGGGAAGGCTTACTACTTGATCTACATATGTAGTTATGATCGAGAGCTCGATGGAATCCATTTATCTTGGTGACAACACGATATACGATTTGCTGTGTACGACAGTTTCTATTTTTGTCTCTCTCTCTCTCTCTCTCTCTCTATCTTTTGGATTAAGTTTTCTATCAAGGTTCGATTCGAAGAAAAAAACAACCACATACGAAGAAGGAAAGGATAGGAAAGGCTTTCTTTTGGTAGTGCGAGAAAGCAGCGACGAGAGTGGCGCTTAGCGCGACTAAAAATCACCCTGGATCTCTGCCAATCTTGTTTCTACCATTAACGATGTCTTTTCCTTGTGTCTATGATTATAACTTTTTTTTTCTCCTCCAGCTTCTTCCATCGTCGAGGCACCGCCTTTCCGTTTCTTCTTCTCAACTCTTTCTTTTCTTTTCTTCTTGATCCACGTCCTTGTTCTTTCTTCTTCGAATTCTCGAGATCGACGCCAAGGTCTACTTCTACGTGCGAGAAGATGTAGTAGAGATGGTAGAATTCTCGTAATCTTTTTTTGTCTTTTTCTTTTTTTCTCCTTTTATCTCCCTTTCCTATCTCACTCACGTTTTTTGAGGGTAGATGGAGAATAAAAGGCGATCTTTTCGACGAGACTTTTTAATTCGTAATTTAGCACGAAGCAAGAAGTACCATTACGCGCTAATCGACGGTGAGAGGAGCGTGCACGCGGAATAATTAATTTCTTTGGGTACGACGTCAATATTTCCGTATGAATCTTAGAAAGAGAAGGTGGAAGACAAAGAGAGAGAGAGAGAGAGAGAGAGAGAGAGAGAGAGAAAGGAGACAGGGTCCATTCGAATTTCTATGCGGGTCACATACAGATCAGCCGGCCTTGCTACGTTTCTACATCCTCACCATACTCTCTCTCTCTCTCTCTCTCTCTCTCTTTCCATTTTTTCCTCTCTTCGTTCCAGTCTTTCGCACCCTACAAGAAGTTAACACTTCTTTTATGGTCGCTGAAATTGGAACACAGAATTGCGGTAGTTTCGCGGGTAAAAGTATCGGAATAGTATGTATGAAATAAAGAAGAATAAAAATCGCTAAAGTCGACGATTTTTGGTGCGACACTCGCGAAGGAAAAAGAGATCGAACGTATTCGGAGCGATGAGGACATTTACGAGAGGTGGAATTTATCCTCGAATAAAACCATCCTCCTCCACATCCTCTTCGTATCGTCGTTGTCGTCGTCTCTTTTTCTCTCTTCCTTTCTCCCTCCTTCTCCATTTTCCTCTTTTCCTCTCGACGTCAGACCTCCGCAATTGTTCCGAGCTCGATGTAAACTTCGATCGTATCGTTTCCCGGATAAAGGATCGTATCGTGTAGCTTTTAACGACTTTATCAATTATTTCCTTTTACGAACGATCGTCCCGCGTTCGCTCGCGCGTGCGCGGAAGCATTAAATCTCATTAACGTGATCTGCCGTTAAGAGGAGAGCTCGCGTTGACAAAGAGGAGGGCTCCATGAGCTTTGAAATAACGACGAGCACGGTGTTTCAAGTAAAATCATTTACGTACTAATCGGTTAGAATAATGTTCGAAAGAACGTATCTATGTATTTACGTAAAATACATAAACGGATACGGTCGAGGTATTAGCGAAATAATGACGAAGGAAGGAGAGAGAGAGAGAGAGAGAGAGAGAGAGAGAGAGAGAGAGAGAGAGAGAGAATCTAATGAGGTCATAATTCAAAATATCGCAAGGAGAGAAAAAGATAGAGAGAGAGAGAGAGAGAGAGAGAGAGAGAGAGAATTCGTTAAATTTCCTAAAAAGCATGAAACGCATTATAGAAAAAAGAGAGAGAAAAAGGTCATTAGGAAAAGCGCGACGGAAAATAGAAATAAAAAAAATGGGCACCTGATTTGTTGGCTGCTGTGGTCGTATGAGTGAGAGTAGCTGCGGCTGTCAGCTTAGGCGGTTCTATCTTCTGCGGCACGCTGTGCGCCGGTATCGGTCCTGGATTCGTCATTGTCGTCATCGTGGTGGGCATCATCAAGGTCGACATGGTGAGCATCTTCGTGATCGGTGCGTCGCGCCTCTCTCGTCGCAACGGTCCTTGACGATCGAGCGTCACGTGACACCGACACAGAGATGCTTCTTCGATCTTGGGAGATCGGAGAACGAAGAAATGAATCTTCTTATTTTTTAAAAGTTATTTCCTATTTCTTTATTTGTTTTTTCGTTTATTTTTATTATTATTATTTTTTTAATCTTTTTAACTACGAAGAGATTTCACTATCTCTTTCTCCACGAACTTTCTCTTAATATCTCGATCAAACTAATGTCGCTGTCCTCCAATAAACACCATAACACGTTCTTCGAGGATTTTTCTCGCTTGTTTCCCGTTTCCGAGCTAAACGACACGTTGTTTTACGGGGTTTCGTCGTACGCGATAAACGACCATTCACCACTGCATATTATACCCCCCTTTTCCGCGTCACCGTTTGTTTTATCGCGACTCGAAGCGAATCGCGATGATCGAGCCACTTCCTCGAAACATTACTTTGCTCGTCTTCGTAGCACCGCCGTTCTCCTCGATTCCTCCAGCTTTTGACATTTGCGTTTGGCGACGACGCCGTGCCGGCAGTCCTCGCGATTTCTTCCTATCTTCGAGATGTCGTCTCTTTCGAAATGTCTTCGTCTCGAATCGCTCGAATAAACACGGAGAGAAATGTCACGCATCAAAGTTTATTTCTCTGTTTCTCTCTGTCCTTCACTCTTTCCCTCTCTCCGGTTCTCTTTCTTTCTTCGATTGCTCGCACGTGATCCAAGATAGAATTCAAGAATTCAAGATAGTAACATAGTGAATAACATTTCTTCTGAGACGAGAACACTTGCTATTCCTTCCTCTTCTACTTCTTCTATTTTCTTTCACCTCACTCTTCTCATTCGCGAAACGTCAAGGTTTACGTTAGCGCACGAGGTTTCTACGCGCCTCGCAGGCGCGCGCCTGTCACCAAAAATTATTCTCACGATGTATCCGGCACTCTTCCTTTTTCCTTTATCCTATTTCTTCTTCCTCCTCTTTCTTCTTCTTTATTTCGTTATTCTTTCGTTCGCTCCTTTCTTGCTCGTCAAAAAAAGGACACTCAAGAAAGTAAAACAAACACCATTGCGAAAAATTAACGCTGATAAAAACGAGAAGATGATAGTTTTGTTTGTTTCAAATTTTATTCGCCGGACCGAATTGAGGAGATAAAGAAAAATGTAACAAAAAAAGCCTTGACGAAGACGAAGATCAAGGTAAAGTGACGGATAAATGACGAACGAATAAAGTTGTATTCGCGCGAAGGAGAATGACGACAATTCCCGAGACGAGGAGAAGGTAAACGACGGTGATAAACTACGTGGAGGACGACAGAGAGAGAGCGAGGACGAGGAGGATAACGGCGGCGGCGTTCTCAACGCTCTCCACGCTGCGCGTTACGTCACGTCCGGCCGAGCGTAGAGTCGGAACTCGTCTGGCGGGGAGAGCGCGAAGGGACGCCTGCCTTTGCCTGCTTGCCAGCCTGCCAGCCCTGGACGCCCGCCGTCGCGACGCCCAGAGGCGCCGGCGTTCCCGAGCGTCCGCGGAATCGCACGAGCTAAGACGCGAACCGCCAGTCGCTTGCCTACCGTCGTCGCGGCACCTACGCTCCCTCTCTCTCTTTTTCTCTCTCTTTCTCTCTCTCTCTCTCCCTCTCTCTCTCCCTCTCTCTCTCTCTCTCCCTCTCTTCTTCTCTCCCCCTCTCTCACTCTCTCTCTCTCTCTCTCTCTCTGACACATATAAACTTTATACATTATTATCTTAACTTTAATATCTTTTTTACACTTTTATAATTGTCATATTTTTATTTTATTATACATTAAATTTATCTTTATCTCTGTCCTGTCTGTCTGTCTGTCTGTCTGTCTGTCTGTCTCTCTCTTTATCTCTCTATCTCTCTCTTTCGCTCTTTCTTTCTGTCTGATGTAATTGTTACTGAAAAACTAGTAACGATTTCCAATAAAAATATTTTCACCATTCCGTCTCATGAAATCTCTCTCGACTATGTATTTTTCCACCCTTTTCGCAAAAAGATCGCATCTCTTTTCAGCGAACCTTTTTCAAACATCGATTACGCTTCGACGATCCTTACTATCGAGCAAAAGGGTGGGGAGGGTCTGTGGCCGACCGCCCACATCGCCTACGATTACTTCTATTCGAACACGTGTCGTATGAAAAATGGTAGCAATATCCGAACGATACAACGCGCCACGCGCGATAGGTTACGATTTTTTCAAGCTAGCGTTACACTATTTAGGCTCTAAAGGATCTTCGCGAGGATCCTTCCACCCCCAATCTTTTTCTTCTCTGTTTCTCAATGAGCCTATCTTTTCGTTTATCCGAGCTATGTACGAAATGATTTTCGATATTTTTTATTTAATAATTTTTTGGATTCTTGCTAATCGCGACTCGCGAATACGCGAATGGGATGTTTTAAGCGACCTAAGTTTTACCTTGCGCTATGTTGAACTTTTAAGAGAAAGACACTAGGCGAACATTGTACGAATCCAAGCATTAAGCCTCGTTAAGGCGTTTGCTGAGTAGGTCGATTATTTACGGGTCTGCATACTTTGACGCGGCGAATGACAAAGAGCCTCTTATTTTATGCCCGTTGCACGGTTAATAAGGGGTTATTTATCTTGTATTTTTATAACCTCACGGATTTATTTCCACGACTGGACTGACTTGCACGGACGGCAACACGATCGCTTGACTTTTGCCGAGTTTATTTAAAATAAAAGTACGGTCATTACTATAATAGCCCCTTGTTAAGTAGAGAATGCTTCTTGATTTAACGTTATATGAACAATTTTTCTATAAGGGTAGGAGGAAAGAGAGAGAGAAAGAAAAAGAAAGAGAGAGAGAGAGAGAGAGGTGGGGGGAAGGAATGAAGAAAGGGAAAGGAGAAATAGATACATTGCAATTCTCGAGATATATAAAAATAACCAATCAAATTTTCCTCTCTATTATCATACCTTCATCTGTTCCATAATTTTGATAACATTATTACGCCGACGTTAGCGATGTTTCATCGTTGGACGCATGCATCAACTCTAAAGCAGTTCGCGGTCTTAGTTTATACATCGATCGTGTGCCGGACTATAGCTCGCTCGAAGAATGACACATTTTATTTTTATAAAGCTAGAGAATGAAAGCAAGCAAAGAAAAAGAGAAAGATAGATAAAACGAATGCAAAATAAAAAAAAAAAAAACAGCCTGGCGACGTTAATAATAAAACAGTGGTTACGTTTATAACAGACGCGGTTTTTCTAGCCGCATGGTGATCTATTAGGGTGGCTAAAAGCTTTGGAAAAAAATTCTATCTCTCCGTGGAGAACAATGATGGAGGAGAGGAAGAGTGTTCTTTTTCTATTCTCTACAAGAGAAATAGGATATGCCTGTCGAATCCAATGTTGTAGTAGAGAAAGGAGCGGGAGATCGTACTCTTGTCGAATACCGATCGCCTCTTATGTCGGGAATAGTTTTTCAACGAAGGAAGTGTATCGATTTTTACAGCCAGCTCGTTTTGTTTTATATCGTACGATTGCTTTTGTTACACATACGAAGTTGTGCTTTAATCAACACAATACCCGTGGAATTTAATTATATTATCGTGGGTTACCTTCCCAAATGTTGTCGTCCGTTGAAACACAAGTATACCACGCGGTTTGCCGACCACATTCCTGTAAAATGTTATACGAGTGACCGAGAGAAAGAGAGAAAGAGAAAGAGAAAGAGAGAAAGTGTGTGTGTGAGAGAGAGAGAGAGAGAGAGAGAGAGAGAGAGAGAGAGCAGATAGAGGGAGTGAGATAAGCTCAGTGACTCTAAATTGATAGAAATTAAATGTTAAAGTGGAAGCGTACCTGGGAATTAATCGCACATAAATGCGTTGGATGTATTTCTACATGTTTCGAGAGATACGCGTTGCAAACGATCGACTGATCCGGATACTTGCATAAGAATGCAGACTGCATAAATTTTCTCGGCGCATCTACCGATTTGTGTTTTACGTTCGATTTCATTCCTCCGAATGCTATTATAACAATGTGTGCATATGTTTGTGGAAGAGAGAGAGAGAGAGAGAGAGAGAGAGAGAGAGAGAGAGAGAGGGAGAGAAACAAAAACACGAGATATTTTCCCTATTATTTCTATCGAATTTTAATCGAACGTTATTTAATGCAAATTACAATCTAACGAAGCCTCGAAAATCTCTCATTTCGAGGCGATCATTAAATCAAATGACTCGTTTGACGTTATCCATTATCGTTCCGAGTTCGGAAGTCGAAATGAGGAGGAATTCGAAAAGAACGTAACGGGTTAACATTAATTATCATTTCCCCGATGTGTATTTACCAAGCGGGAGAAGTTAATAGAGCGGGAATAGGCGCATCGTTGGGTCCATTTAGAAAAGTTTTTTCTATGCTTCGCCTTAGTGACTTAGGTATTCCCAGAGGAGCATTTTTCTTGGAGTCGTACATACATACATATCTACGTTCGTACATACATAGATGTATAAACGAACGGGAGAAACGAGTCGCAGCGATTCGAGCCGAAGTGGTACGAAGAGATACGCGTTCCGAAGTGGAACACGGCCCGGTCTGACCTGACGCAGACCCTATCTACTGATCCATTAAGTGGCGCCCCTCACTGGTACTAGATCGAACTAGAGTGATTGCGATGCTACCCCTTTGACCGAATACCGAAAGGATTTCTTCCTCCTTTCGGTAACATTGATGCACGGCCAAGAGAGGAGCTCGACGAGGAACTTGCGCTACTTTTATTTCTCTCCAGTTAGGCTGAGAGAACCGCAGTGACCTATTAGCGCGAGCCACTACCAATGATGTATTCTGCCTTTTTATCGAACGTTTCTTGATTGAACGAACCCGAGAAGCATACTGATCGTACGTCGAGTTTGATTAGTATTCGATGAAGATAACTACGAATCGGACTTTTCTTTCCTTATCCACCATCTTTGGCTCTTCCCATTCTAAGAGATTTCTATTTTAAAGCTAAGTTAAGTATCTCGTTCGAAAGGAAATCGTAATCTTTTTTTATTTAGTTTCGAAAAAAAATAATTGTATAAAGGAGAAGGAATCATTCTCTTTTAACTTTAGTTATTAATATTTTTATGAAACAAAAAATGGCTTTATCAACGATGAACGAATTGAAACTGATTTGATATACGCATGGCACATTTGCTTTGCGTTTTTCGTACGGTTATCAATTTTCCATTACGTGCACAACGATACAAACTGCAAAACGAACTTTGTGCGATAGTCGAACGTCTATCTCACGAATGGTCCATTTAAAAATGAAATAAAATTGCATGTTCTTGTCAATAGTTTAATCTATTTTAATTTCTTTTTCCTTTTATTTTTCTTTTTTACGAAAGAATATCGTAAAAGCTTGTAATCTGTAGTATTGTAAGAAAAAAATCTATCTAAGTTTTTTCTTTCGATCTATTTCTTTTTTTTTTCCGTTTCTTTATTTAATCGAAATCAAGTGATGGAGAAGCGATTAGGGTCGAATCCGAATATATATATATATATAGGGTCGAATCCGAATATATATATATATATATATATATATATATATATATATATATATATATATATATAGAGAGAGAGAGAGAGAGAGAGAGAGAGAGAGAGAGAGCAAACATCGAGGCTATTTTTGATCTAGATATTGGGAGAATGCAAGTAGCATCAAGAAACGTCTTAGTGTCTTACGGACGAGCTTTGGCTCATGTTCAAGCTCATAAATAATTCCGTTTGTGAGGGCGGATATAGGAGGGAGTCGTCGGCTGGAAGGTAGCAGTCAGGACAAACTGACATGGAGAACGTGTATGTAGTGACGCGTACTCGACCACAGAGTATCTACGAGCCATTGGCATAGGATAGCCAAGAAGCGATCCACCTGTCTCGAGAGATCTACCGCGTCGATTGGAAAATCCTATCTACGACTTTTTGGCTTATTTGATAAAGAAGTCAAACGTCGATATATTCTACATACATCGATAGTTAATCTATGCAGATGACGTTTTTCTTTTATTGACTCTATCCTTGAATGCACGCTCGTTAAATCGCAAACAGTAAGCTAAATTTAATATAAAAATAAACGATACTCCGATCTGATCGATTAATCGTTCATTCTCGCGGTACAATAAACTATGGTTCAAGGTGTAGAATCTTTGAAAGATGTAGAGCAAATAAAAAGTAAATTTCGTTACAGATGAGAGATTCTTTCGATGATCATGAAAAAAAGTGTTTTATCAATTTCCTTTGTTACGATCGATCGATCTCCGGTGCTGTTAGGAGCTTAATTATGTCGATAATCCAATTAAGAGGATATAAAGCGGTCATCACAGCTAATACACGTATGATTATTATTTCTTTTTTTTTTTTTTTTATAGACTACTTTAATCTCTATTTTTCTTACGTTATTTTTCGTTGAAATATATAATTTAATGTGAGTAGAAAGTACGTTATGATTCTTTTTCTCTCGCCGACGTTGTTCGGCCGATCTTTATTATGCTATTAGAAAATATCGGAAGCTAACGAAACACCGAAATAAGTTCTTTCCTTTTGTATCGGACAAGCTTCCTCGTTATCTTCCTTATCCGTGCGCATCCATCGTTAGATGTTTGTTCGACCGCAGGGGAAAAGTCTGAAGAAATAGGAAAAAGAATATTTCCCAAGCTTTTTCTTTCTTTTCATTCACGTTCACGTGCATTTTTTTCCATTCGAAAAACATCGTGAATCGTATAAATGAATTACAAGAGGGAGAGACAGAGAGAGAGAGAGAGAGAGAGAGAGAGAGAGAGAGAGAGATGACTGTTCGGAAAGGGAAAAAAACAATTACTTGTCAAAGTTTTTGCTTGTTACGGAATATATCATTAGAACTGACAAGATTCTTCATTATTCTACATTTGGAATTGAAACGAATGAAAAGTTTCAGGAAGTTCTACGTACATATTTTTCAAATGACTCTCCTTTATATCATATGGCCTTTTTAAATTATTTCATCATTATTATACGTTAGCGAATACAAATAAATGAAAAAGGCAAGTACGAGAAAAAAAGATAAGGATAAGATGAAGAAAGATCGAGTCCATCGCATCGCCCGGTTGATTTTTATTTTCCGCATATTAGTTTGAATCTCATCGCAAATTGGCTTTTTCGCAACGCCCGGAGATGAAGCTTGCTAGAGGGGGCAACCACAGGAAAAGATCTCTAACGGGCAAAAGGTAAAGGAAGAGAGAGAGAGAGGGAGAGAGAGAGAGAGGGAGGGAGAGAGAGAGAGAAGGAAAGAGCGAGTTTAACACCGATGGAAGATGGAAGGACAAAGGATGAGCCTCAGGCGATTCACTCGACATTGCTATGTTGCGGTAATTGCAGCTAATTAAGAGGTTGAACTCTCTCGTTTCTCTTCCCATCTTTCTTCTTCTTGATATTTCTTCCTTATTTTACTCCTTCCACTATTCTATATCTCTTTCTCTCTGTCTAACCTTATCTCTCTATTCATCTATCCGTCTCCTTTTCCTTTCCTCTATCTCCAGTATCTTCTCAAACCGCACCACGCCTTTTCTCCAAAAGTTACGACGTAAGCTTCGTTCTCTCTCTCTCTCTCCCTCTCTCTCTCTCTCTCTCTCTGTGCCTTCCCGCCTGAATAACTTCCACCTTGTCTCTTGCTCATCCTCGAAGGAGGAAATACGTTTGCATGGTGCTAAGCTCTAGCACCATTAGATAATTGTCACGGTGTATGAAGCAAGACACTTTCGATCTCCCTTTAATCCTTATATCCTCATTCGAAAGTTTTATTACTTCCTTTAGATATTACTTCCTTTATTAAGTAATTATCAGAACGAAGAGAATGGAGTGTAACGTTAGGAATAAGTTTCAGAAATTCTTTCTTAGAACATCGATCCATTGTGTCTTAAAGGAATTTTGACTCGTATTGATTATCGTAGCAGAGTACGTAAATTAAGTAAACGATGAACTGAAGAGAATACTATTCTCCGTTTGAAGTCCGCTTATGTATGACAGATGAGTCGATCTTCGAGTCGAGTGTCGAAACAACGAGTTGGGAAAATGTTCGATATATTTCCAGTGAAATGCTTCCAACATGAATTATTTGAAAATTGTATTCTTTTCATTATTCTTGTTGAATTGTCAAGAAAACAGAGATCACTGAGAGGATAAGAGACGTTTCTGAAAAACTACTTAAGAAGTTATTGGGCAAATGTAAAATTAACACGAAACTCGGTAGGATTTAAATCTCCTACAAGTAATGAATCTTGACAAACACGTTACTATAATACACGTTAGTATATATAGGGCGACGTTTGACGATCGAAGACGCGTTAGCACGAGCAACTTGACTTACCTACGTGGATCCTTCCTCCGATAGGCAGGATAAGTTCTCGGCTAGCGTGCGTGTTACGGAGTTAACGTGTTTCACGCACGGCCACACCGTACTACGTTCACGTGTGACGTACGGCTAAGCTAGCGAGTCAGACAGCAGCTAATCTACGAATATGAAAACATTTAATACAGAGGTGTATACAAAGGCTGACTGGGAATAGGTGCACACGCGCGTGCTAGAATCCTTCCCTCGTTGTCTCTCTCACTCTATCTCTTTATCTCTCGGTCTCTCTCTCTCTCTCTCTCTCTCTCTCTCTCTCTCTCTCTCCCTTTCTCTCTAAAGTCTATCTCTCTATCTCTACATTTATGTGTGCTCGTATTGGTGTTGGCTAGATAGGAAGCAGTCAATAATTCATGCATTACTCTCGGTTATTATGCTACTGTGGTCTACCGTAGTCCGTGCGGTTGGCAATTCAGCTTTACGTTTGCTTTACCGACCATAGTGCGGACCAACTAGATATCGGCGAATCGGACAACGGCGCTGATATACTAATTCGTAACCGCGCACCCATCGACGATAGAACTCTATCAACTTATTCATAGGAAGAGCGTATTCTATCCTGCCCTCTTTTCTTCCGATATATATATATATATATAAATATCGCGAAATATAGCGAAATATCATACTGCATGGTCGTTCGTTCTATTCCTTTTTCTCTTTTTTCTTCTCTTTTGTTACGATCCATCCTCAGTGAGAAGTGGGAAAAGAAAAAAGAATACATGTTCCACGTCTATGTGGCATCACCGGTGAGGGCAAACGAAATAGCTACGATCTTCTTTCTATTCCGCGTCCATACGTGCGCGACGAACGAGCCAGTGAAAAATTAAAACATGTCTGGACGCTATTATTTACCTCGCAGTGACAGTGAAACGGAATGAAGGTAAACGGAAAGGGAAAAAGAGCACCTTTTACTACGCAAGCGAAGACCGTAACTTTCGCCTGTTTGTCTTACGCTAATTAACTGAACATGAAATATTTTCCGACAACGCCCGGGGACTTTTAGGGAATGGGTAGCAAAGAAAGGAAGAAGAGAACGTCGGAATAGCTTCGGGATATGCGCCAGAGATGTTTCTATTCTGTTTTCTTACAGATCGACTATACAGGTCTACTAGGTGAGCTATGATTTTATCGAAGGAAACAATATATCTCGGTCGATTCATTGCTTCAACAACTTTTTAAATTATTCCTGTGCATTCGTTATGAGGTAAACGTTATGCTTACATTCATATCAGCATAAAATATTCATTAATATTGCAATACAAATATCGTAGATATGGTCCTTTTAACCATAAATTATTATGCTAATACATTATGTCCCAAGGCGATCTATATTAATTGACGCGTAATAGAACACCAGTTACGATAACAGGGCAAAAGATAATAATGAAGAGATAAAAATTAGCCGTCCGTTTCAAAATAGATTAGCATCGATGAAAAAGACCGATTAATGTCCACTTTCATATATGTTTATCCCGATAGGCCTTTTCTGTAACGTCGCAAATTGGGACGAGTCCTTCTGGAATCTAATTATGTTCGATTAAGAGCTCTATATTACTCTCGAGTATTATTAATCAGATTCTATTATCTCATTAGTCACAGATACACGATGACGCAATTCGATCGTGTCGGACTTGTCCTTTATGTGAACTACTTCGGCGCTCTGCTAAGTACCTACTATCGTTCGTATTAAAACAATGTAGTAACCATTTTGAAAGTCTGAAAATTGATCTTACAAGGTAAACAGAGGGGATAATGATCCGTCTTGCGTTTCACGTTCTACGACGAGTCTACAACGAGGAGAGAAAAGAAAAAAAAAAAAAAAAAGAAAGAAGTGGAGAAGAAAGAAGAAAAAAAAAGAGAGTCGAAGGTAAGAGAAGCAGAAAGAAGGATACCAAGTACGTAGGTAATAGAAATTCATTTTCTCTTAAAACGTCGACGAGTTTCTTTCATCATAAATGTTATTAATCGCCAGAGGCCTTTTCACTTTGGCGCTGTTCAACATTTGAGCAACTAAATTTTTTTTTCCACTTACATTTTCCATTTACATTCTTAGTTTTTCTCATCGCTACCGTCGGTCTTCCCGCTTCTCCTAAGCTTTCTCTTTATTTATCTGTCGCATTATTCCTACTGTCACGTCTCAATGGGAATGAAGAAGGGGCTGCATTCCACGTATCGAGCTTCATTTTCAACCAACTAGGAGTTCTCGACGAATTGAGGAATTCGTGCCAAGTTCGTTAGATATTCGTAATATATGGAAAGGCACGCAAGTGTTTTCAGTAACAGTGAGAAATTTTTCCGCTAGAACTTTCTCTACTATTCCATCTATCAGGTATTTTTTAATATTCCCTTGGCCAGTTAAGCTCTCTAACAAATTTTAACTTGTGAGATAACGTTTCACTTTAACGATAATCCCAGATCATACGAGATGTTTCTTATATAGGTAACCCTTAACGCGATAATAACAATCAAGTAGAGTGCAAAGTTTCGTGTAAGTTACTCCGTCTAACGTGTAGTCCGTCTACGTGATATAGGTACGTATATTCGCTTGGAAACGTTTGACACAACTCGCTCTTGCCTCACCGGTGAATCTAAGAAAACGTCGTTCCACCTCCAACAAGAATATTTCCATGTATATACCGGCTAGATTTTGTCGCGTAATAATAAAGCTTAATATCGATGCTAATCCAGAAAATTGTCAGGAGAAGAAAGAGTGATACAGATGAAGGACAAGAAGAAGAGAAAAGGACAGAGATATAGACAGAAGGGGGGAGAGAGAGAGAGAGAGAGAGAGAGGTGAAAATATTAGCTAGCGATGGCCGGGTAATTCAGAGCAGAGAGATCTCTCAAGCATTTCTTATTCCAAGTTTGCGCTATGCTCTCTCGTATCATAGTGTTCGCCAGTGGAAATCGTACTTTCCTCCCGTCTCTGGTTTTGCTCACGGGCAAAGGAGGGCAGAGAGACAAAGCGAAGGAACGAGCAATTTCGAGGTAGCGTTACGCAATTTACTGCCTTTTCTACCCTAAAAAAGGTCCAGCTAAATAAGAGAGAAGTCGGGGTCTTATTAGGAGATGATGGGGGGAGGGGGTCCGCCAACGTTACACTCTGTGCCAAGACCGTCCTCAGAAAACACCGTTCCACCTTAAGTTAACGGAAGAGAGACGCGGAAGGACGCCGGTCGTTGAGGGTAGTTTGTCAACCCTGGGCTTGTTCCTGGCTCGAGCGAACCTAATTAAAGTCCTACACTTTTCTTTCATTACCTCTTTTCTCTTTTTATTTCTCTTTCTCTATTTCCTTCTCTCTCTCTCTCTCTCTCTCTCTCTCTCTCTCTCTCTCTCTCTCTCCTTCTGTCTCTATCTTTTTCTTCGAGTAGAGCACGACATTTTCTTTTCCTACCTTGGAACTACTACAAAGGGTTCATGCGATATCTCGTTTTTTCATGACGAATGCTTCGTACTATTATTCAGATATCCTTAGTCTTTGTCGAATACATGTCGCAGATAATATTTTCTCCCTTGTTTTAATTCAATGTTTTAATTCGATTTTGATCAAGAAAAACATTGCATGTAATCCCTCTTACAGATTTTGACGAATTCCCAATTAAAGTCGAAAAAAAAAACTGAGGTTTACGAATGATAATATATTCAAATTGAAAGCGATTTTATTAGATAGACAGTGGAGTTTGTTCTCTCGATAGATATTTCTGACCTCTTTGGAGGAATGTCCCAAGACGATCGATCAAACAAGATCGAGAAATCTTAATAGAATTTCTTGTTTAAACGAGCTCCTTCCTTTCTCAAACAAAACGCATGACGCGTGACTCTGTAATTACGCATTTGGAGATGTCGAGAGTAGTTGAGGGAGGGACAGGGGATAGAGAGAGAGAGAGAGAGAGAGAGAGAGAGAGAGATAGAGAGGGAAGAGAAAACGTATCCGGCGAGCACGAACGTTTCGGCCCTCTCAGGAGAGTTAGCTTCGATACGGTTCGCTCGTCCGTACGTTCCTCGACGGAGTTTCCCAGGCTCTCGGGTGAATTAGCAGGAGCGTTCGCCGGCTATACTTGAACAGTCGTGTAATCTCGCGTATAGGCTGTCCCTTCCATAAACGTGCACGGAGCATTGTCGGTTGCACACGAATGCCTGGGTACCCAGTGGTTACGGTAATGAAATTGCTACGCTACCCCTCCAGCTGATATTATTCCGCTTCCAACAGGAATACCGGCCGTTGCGTTGGTTGGTTTAGGGACCAGCGAAGTGATATTTCGAGAAGTTTCCTTGAAGCTATTCGCGAGCTCTCCCCATTAAGCACGTGTATCCTATACACTCTCTCTCTCTCTCTCTCTCTCTCTCTCTCTCTCTCTCTCTGTCTGTCTCTCTCTCTCTCTCTCTCTCTACCAGCAAATTCTCCTTTTACTTGACTATCATTTTAAACCACCTGACGTTTCTTCCCTGATTTCTCCAATCTTTCGTCTTTCCCTTTATCACCATTCTCTATTATCAAGAGAGATAAGATCCCGAAACGATATCATCGACGAACTAAGCCAGATAATTATCGAGGAACGACAATCTCGGCTCTCCAACTATTGAGTCAATATTTACATCAGAAACGTTGAGCAACGAATAAACTGAGTCGTCCGTTATAGATAACATATGCGTTTTTGTTATATATTTTACTTGCTATCCGGTTATTCTTCCGGTCTTTCCATCTTCCCCCTTTGCCTCATCCTCCCACCCAACCACTCCTACTATTCCTTCGTATGTCATACATAATATCTCGAGTAATTCGAGCGCACTAAAAACGTAAGGATTAGCTAAAACAAAGACGCCGAGGCGGACTGGCTTTAACATTTAAATTATTTCTTCTCGTCTACCTTCCTAGCTCGTAGTTTTAGCTTGGCCCATTATCAGGCTGAGACACGAGGATACTCTCGTATTCTGTCTTCATATACGTGCACGATCTCACGTTCACTGACGTGAAGAGAACACATATATAAAATACATTTATATACCTATATAGAAAGATAGTT
Source organism: Dolichovespula media (assembly GCA_911387685.1). Lineage (NCBI taxonomy): Eukaryota > Metazoa > Arthropoda > Insecta > Hymenoptera > Vespidae > Dolichovespula > Dolichovespula media. Next base: position 5,553,819 of record OU426852.1, on the reverse strand, counting down.
TTAACTTTAAGAGAGATTTCAAGCAATGTTAAAGATTAACGATCCTAACTCAATACTTACTCGTAATTTTCAACATCCCTTCTTCTACTTTCAACAAATCGCTGTCGGCTACGTGAGGTAGGGCTCGCAAGCTGATCTCATGGACTAAGAGAGCTTTCCTTCTCGGCGATATTCTTCCTGACAGAACAATTTGCAAGGTGGTATTCTGTGATGTTAAAGAAAAAAAAAAAAAAAACGGCTCCGAACGAATCGCTTCGAGGCCGATGACAGCGTCTTCCTCAAGGGTGAACTTTTTCCTAATATTAAAGCTGCACTCTTTGACTTTTAAAACTGGTAGTGTTAGAGGGAACCTAGGGAAATAACGCAGAAAGTTGTATGAGCCAAGGAATTTGACTGGATAGATTTGAATATACGAAAAGTAGAATTGTGAAGAGAAAGAGAGGAGGGATAAGGCGAAGACTGAAAGTCATAGAGACGTGGCTTGAGGTTGCGTGTGTATTTGTGGGAACGATAGAGTGAGAGAAAGGGATGAATGGAGTGGGTGAGGGTGGTGGTGTGCTTGAAACCGCAGGGTAGAAGATGGGTAATAATGCTCAAAGACGTTAAGCGGAGAAGCTAAATGAGAGAACGGTCTAAAGACTGGAAAGTTAGTTCCTGGGTAAGAACTAGAAACCGTCGAGTGCCTCGTGCCGGTTTCAGAAGCAATCCGCGCTTCCGCCCACGAACGAAACCACTGCAGGTAGAGAGAGAGAGAGAGAGAGAGAGAGAGAGAGAGAGACAGACAGACAGACAGACAGACAGACAGAGAGGGAAGGAGAGAGAGAGAGAGAGAGAGGGGATGGAGTTTGCTTTCCCGAGAAATGATGGTTTTCTATCCTTCTAGTTATTGCCTTTTATTCTTGGAAGAAAATCATCGAAGACGTTTCACAAGAAGAAAGTAAAAGGAAGTTTCGTCGTTTCTCAATAAATTTACTGGACTGACAAGCAGCGAGTCAACTTGGGACTACCCGTGAAGCACATGCTAATGTATTTGAAGAGGAGCAGTGACTCTCGATTTGATCTTATTCAAACATTGGTAATTTCTAATATTTCGATAGGAGATTGCTTGTAAAATTGAGACAGATAAAAATCGACGCTAGAAAGTATTTAAGATAAATTTCTAATTTGTTTCGTTATCAGTTACTTGAACTATTTTTAAGGATCTATTGGACTAGTCAAATTTTATCTATCTATCAATATATCTTGAGAAATATTAATCCTGACGACGTTAGAGATATATCGATGATAAGATCTTTGATGATGGTTGTAAAGATCGTCCGAGCGAGTAGATTGTATTGGAAGGGAAAAAGAGCGTAACGAATGCAAGAAGATGAGAGCCACTGCCGCCTCCCTCTCTCCCAGTTCAATTACAGTTACGCCCGTTAACGACCACGCCAGAGGGCCGATAATGTCGCGATACGGGTCAGAGGTTAGCCGTGGTTCCTTTATGCTAACGAATGCTTACACACGAAACCCAACGCAGACGATCATATATCGGCTGCCAAAGATAGTGGAGAAATTAGCTGAAAACGGCAATCTCCGGTCCTTGTTGGGATGGTCTCTCTTACCAAGAACGATATTCTCTCTCTCTCTCTCTCTCTTTCTCCCCGTCTCTCTCTCTCTCTCTCTCTCTCACTCTTTCTTTCTCTCTTTCTCTCCCTTTCTCTACGGCTCTTTCTCTCTTCGCTCTATTTGCTTGGACGATTTATAAAGGCAAGATATGTTCATGGAAATACTGGATATCTATTCCGAAGTTATCGTTCTATAAACTAAACTCGTTATTGTTATTTCTGTCTTACAATTAATTGACATTAAAAAATATGCGATAATTCGAGACTTATCTATGCAGATAGATAATATCGATAATTATTGTATACATAGGTAAATTCGATTAACATTAAAGTAATGGAAATTGTAAAAACAATCGTGTTATAAGCGAAGCTCCTTTTATGAAGATTCACAAGAGCATGAGACATTCGCTGAGGAAAAAAAAAAAGCAGTGTGACCGTGTAGAAACGCAAAGAACAGGAGTATAGTATATTGTGCACGAGGGTAAATCCCAAGGTTTCTTAATGGCAAGCCGTATTCTATATAGGCATCCAATGGAGGGTTATCCCAGGGGGACGCTTCATAATTTATATTAATGGGGTAAATGCATGAGGAAACTCTAAACTTCACCCTTCGTATCGTGTATCGTTCTAAGAATAAGAAGAAAGGTGATGCCATTGGCTTAATGGAAAATACAATTTCCTACCGACCTTCGACTTATAAAACGAATAATCCGTCAGAATCTACCGAAAATAGAAAAGGACTTGTATTTATAACACTTCAACCTCGAGGATCTTCCTAGGAGGCTATATCGATGAATCTCATCGAGCTCATTCAATTCGAATTGGATGAGCTTGACGAAGAATGCAATAGGAAAGCGACGAGAGGAACGATACCGAGAGAAGTGTGGTAGACTGTAACGGAAGAGGATATATAGAAGAGAAAAAAGAGAAAGAGAGAGAGAGAAAGAATAGCAGTGGAATTGCGCCATTGTGTCGAGACCCGTAGGCCGACGCTTCGTACGGCTATTACTGCGATAATATCTCGGCCAGTGCAGCACAAAATGCCCAATTAGGTGTGAAAAGGGGTGAAAAAAAAGAGAAGACAGGAGAACGGAGAAGGAAGCCGAAGTGGTGGAGCTCTCTGTGGGGAAACGGTAAGGGGGAGAGTAAAAAAAATCAGTGGATGGAGTAAAAGGATATAAAGAGAAAGAAAGAGAGAAAGGGTATATTTGAATGGGCAAACGGTAGTGGCCGAGAAAGTAGTGGGAGAAGGTGGTGGTACGCGGTGTATGGGGAACATGTTTTGGATGGAAGGGAGGAATAGTACGAAGAGGGTTGAGAGGAAAAGAGGAAGAGAGTAACGTTGGTATCCCTCCCTTAGAGAGGGTTTTGCGCAATGCGCCCACCGTCGCTGCAGTGGGGGTTGACTCCTGATCTCTGCGTACGTTCCTCTCTCTCTCTCTCTCTCTCTCTCCCTCTCTTTCCCTCTCTCTCTCTCTCTCTCTCTCTCTCTCTCTCTCTCTTTCTGTTTGCAGGCCATTGTATGTCACGGGGTGTTGCAACTTGCAACTTTTTATTCACAGCCCTCATACTGAATCCTCTCTTTGCCTCGCCGATGCACGTTCGGCTACATGAATCTTCTCTCTTATATCTATCTCTATGCGTGTATCTTCCTATGTCCTTCTATCTCTTTCTATCTTGTTTCGTTTCCCACATCACCTTATCTCTCTATTTCTCTCTCTCTCTCTCTCTCTCTCTCTCTCTCTCTCTCTCCCCTCTCTTTCTTTTCGCTAGACGCTTCCTCGTCTTTGTCCCACCCATCCAAGCGCAAGAAATTCTCACACCGTCGTATGTAAATTCGCGAGACAGAAATATTTGAATATTCTTGTGTCCAACTCGACATTTTTCTCTTTGACGCTCGAAAGATCCTTCGCGTCTTTTCTTGAGTCCTTTCTCTCGAATCTCGCTCCATGGAAGTGAAAATGGCGAATGAGCCAAGAGCTACTTTTCCTACCACGCGTCGATCTCACTAAGGAGGAGAGCGAAGCCGATATTACAATTTATGAAAATGCTTCGCTCTCTCGTTAAATCATTTATTAAAAATACCACAATTAATTAATTTAGAAAAATTCTTTCTTGTTCGATCGTAGTACGATAGTAACAAATAAAAGTCGTTTATACGTGGATCACTATTCGTGAGGTTAAACCACGTGACAGAGTATCGAATTTTTTATGAAAAATAAAAAATTAATCAATAAATAAAACATATTTTTTTATATACAATGAACGTACCATGGAAAAATTACCATAATAACAACTTGCCATCATGATGCTATGAATAGATAGATATATGAAGGTAGATATTTGTTATTCTCACAAATCAAAAACTATTCGTCATACACTATTGCCATTCGACGTATTTTGTGGTAGAGCGATCTCGTTTTGTGAGTCAAAATCACCCTAGGTTGAATACACGGACTAATAGCTTTTGTTACGTTTTTGTTATTTTTTTTTTTTTTTTTATAAATTCGAAGCAAAGAGTCGAACCTCGGGCGATTAAATAATTTGCCAGACAAATAATAAGCTAAATGAATACGATAATTGCTCATGTAACGATGAATAATATGCCGGAGATATTATTTCCGCTACGGCAAAAAATAATGTATCGGGCTTGGAAAAATAAAAAGAGGGGAACGATAGATAGATAGATAGATAGATAGAGAGAGAGAGAGAGAGAGAGAGAGAGAGAGAGAGAGAGAGAAAGAGAAATGCATCCCACTGGATTTTTCAATGAATTGCTCTATACTTCACGTCACGTATAATTTCTCGTCGTTAACATCTATCATATTTTTTCAAAAGAAATCGAAAGGTTCTACCGGTGAACTAGAGAATGAAAATCTTGTGCTATCGAATAAAAAGAGAAAAGAGGCGATTCCTCTCGAATTCGAAATGAATGTTTAATATAAAACGGTATAGGAAATGGGGTAAGGGTTCTATCAAAGGCAAAAGCCCGACGGACATTTTAAGAAAGTTATTCCTTCAGGAAGAAGAAATGGATAAAGTGAAATAAGAAAGTCGTCTACCGTATTATCTGTTGACAATTCATTATTGGTCCCAATACACCCGCTTTCGAATTCCAATAGCAGCGAAAAGTTCTTCTATGGTTATGCCGTTAGTGTGTTGTAGATACACACATAAGTACATTGCATTGGCGAGCAAACAGGCAAACACAAAAACACGCCTGTAGGGGCGTGCGCGAGTGCACGAGCGGCGTGCCGCGTACTGCTAGGAATTCTAGCTATTCTAAAAATACACCATTTACCGTAGAGAATCGCTGTGGCGGTGTGTTTGTTTAGAAAATAAGAACGCGCCGGTGAAACTTGTATACCCAACTCGCAATGCCCACACACCTGCCTCACCCCCTGTTTCTACTTCCTCCTTTCTACTCCCTCCTCCTTCCTATCCACGCGTTCTCCACACCCTTCACCGTTCTCCTACTATCAAAGCTTTCGATACGTTTCTACACGTATTATTCTTTCGATGTTCGAAAAGCGTCCCTCCTTCCTCCACACCCTCTCCACCCCAACCCTACGCCTCCTGCTCCTGCCTCGTTCCCACCTCTCACCAGTCGAAGTCGTCTTTCTCTCACGCTCGCTTTTTCCATTCCGTTCTGTTATTTTCTAACAATATTTTAGCGATAGTCCCTGCGGCTGCGTATTCCGCAACGCGAGGATTCTTCTTTCTTCTTCGTCTTACGTGTTTCGATTTGATATCTTCTATCTTCTTCTCATGTACACACACATACACAGCAGACATATACACATGCACACAGGACAGAGGCATATACACGCTCACAGATATACCAGCTCTTTGGAAGAACGTTTTCCAAGTTCGCCGACGAGACCGCTTACTTTTACCTTACTACCTATTCCCATCTTCCCCCTTTCCTTCCATTTTCCTTGTTCGCCGGCAGCGCCTTCTCTGCCGTGCTCAATATCGCCATCTTCTCGCACGAGCGCATCTTCTTCCATCGGCAATTTCTATCATGCTTACACACCTGTACTACTCTACCGTTCTTCCCTTTTTGCATCCCTTACTTCACGTTCCTATCATATCGTATCATCCACCTCCTCTCCCATCCCCCTGCTATCTTCCACTCTCTTTCTCGATCGGTGGAACTATCGATCTTCGAACGCCGCGGGGGGATCATTTATTCAGAAATGGTTTATTAATAAGGTAGAACATCGCGAATCGCGCTATCCTCGTTGAGAAGATCATATTAAAAGTAGGGCTTTACGATTTCTAATACATTTCCTTGTTGGAAGGCGAGAATGAGAATAAAAGAAAAAGAAATTATTATTTCGTCGTTCAAATTCCGCGCGTTTGTGCATTTAATTTTAATGAATGATAGAATGTTTATATATTTATATGTATTCATGTATAGATAGATAATGGTGTCTATGTGTGTGTGTGTGTGTGTGTGTGTGTATTTCGATAGTTAATAGCACGCTCGTGTTATGCTTTAACATTATTTGCCGGAAAGCTTTTCAATCGGATGCATTATGAGCTCCCGCCGTGGCTAGAACGGATATTAAACTGCTCGTTAATATACGCTTTTTACTCACCCAATACCATGATTTCGTCGCGAGTTCTCTATGAGTAAATTTACTGGCATGTTGATTTTTGCCAGAGAAATGGTGAAATAGAAATTCGATATCGTTTGGAAACAGGGAAATGTTTAAAATTTACAATACTACGCGCCGATAGGTTGCGTAAAAGAAAGAAAAAGGTCAAAAGGTGATAGTACATACTTGGTATCCTTTAAAAAAACGATGTATACAATATACCGTCCGCGAAAGATTCACACATGGAAAGAAAGAGAAAGAGAAAGAGAAAGAGAGAAAACGTTTCGGCAATTGAATAAACTGTAAATAAAATAGAAAGAGATGCAAGCACGGAGTCGCTAAAATTGCTGGCGTATCAACAACGCAGCTGTTTTGTCCGATGAAGAGTACATTATTATTTCGTTAAATTACTAATTAGGTCCCTTTTGGTCGGTACCGCATGGAAGCACAGTAACCGTTTCGAATGCACCATCCACCGCGATTCCGAATTGCGTTATTAGCTGCACCGGTATCCGAGCGCTAATTTGTTAATTTAATTAAGCATTTCCCGAATAACAACTGAGCCCAATTGTCCACCAAAGTTTCGCGGTCCGTTACTCGATCGTCCGTGAAACTCGTTTGCTCGTTAAAACGATTGGGATTAATATCGTTCTAATCTTGTCTTTTATTAAAAAATCAAAAAGAAATAAATTCGAATAATGGCATTCCAATTGAAAATTCCACAACAAACGAGAACTGTCAGAGTATTTAATGAAATTTTTCAACCTTGATAATTTGTCGATACCTTTCCAGAAATATTATAAATACCGATAATGAATCCTCTCCTAAAATGATGATCTTATACATACATATACTGATCCTCATGATGGATCAATATGTTTCTTTTTGCTTTAAATTCATTATAACGAGAAATCGGGCCTTTTCGAAATCATACACCATAATGGTATTATTAATGGCGCGTATAAAATGTTACGAGTAAACACGGCTATCGTGTTAGAATGTATTCTACATATATATACATTGGCACCCATGTATACGCAACGAACGTACTGCCCATTGGGGACCATCGAAGGGTCGATACATTTTGTCGAGGAACACCGCAGGCATAAAAAAAGAGAGAGAGCGTAGGAGAAAGAGAGAAAGAGAGAGAGAGAGAGAGAGAGAGAGAGAGAGAGAGAGGACATGTTCGATTATTTATCACGAGGGGAGAGAACATCGTTAGAGAGCAACGTTGCGAGTCTGTAATATCTAGGATAAAAAAGAAATTTTCTAGCTGAGTGAGGGTAGATTTTTGGTGTAGCGTAGAGGAAATGAAATAAATAGTACGCGCGCGGTACACCAATGGGGTAAAATAAAAATAAAAGAATGAAAAAGAGAAACATAATAAAAAGAGAGGTGCGATGACCGAGTGACGACACAGGACCGGCACGCTAAAAATGCAGATGCGCATAACTCAGCGGTTTAATCGCGAATGCGGCTATGGCACGCGTAATGAAAGCACCTCGAAAAACAAGCCTGGCAGAGTCGGCATCGCCAACAGTAGCTTCACTACTACTACTACTACTGTTGTGTTCATGATATTTGGGGAGTAACTGTAAAGAGAGAGAGAGAGAGACAGAGACAGAGAGAGACAGAGACAGAGAGAGAGAGAGAGAGAGAGAGAGAGAGAGAGAAGGGAGGGAGAGAGAAAGAGAAAAAGGGTGGAGAAGATCGAGAGAGTTGGTAGACAACATTCTTGCGGTTCTACTGCTCGTAAAGGTGCGTGCCGTGTCGCATGGATAGCAACGACCAACCCTTTCTCTTTCTCCCTCCTTCTCCTTCTCAGCTATAAATTTAGTCCCTCTGATCTCCGTCTGGATATTAGACTGAATTAAAAATTTATTTTTTTGTTTACCAACTACCATCTTGTGGAGCGGAGTTGTACATAAAATAAAATTTTTCTGAAGTATATAAATAAATAAGTATATAATAATTCTGAAGTATATAAATAATAAAGTATAAAATAAATTCGAAGGACGAAAAAAAATGAGGGAGATAAATTTCTTTTCGATTCACCTATATAAAAAGTCTTTGAAAGTGAACGAAGCAACGTTGGAACGTAACGAATAGATGTTCGAGATATTTTTCAAAAAGGTTCGACCACTTTCATATCCAATCGGACGTGTTTAGATGAAACGAAGATACTTTCAGGCTTCTTCGCGTTTAAATATTCCGTCGGAAGTTTACATCTCTCTCTCTATCTCTATCTCTCTCTCTTTCTCTCCCTCCTCTCTCTCTCCTCTCTCTTTCTCTCTTGTTTTATTTTCCTCTTTAATTCGGATTACAGCGTTTCCGTGCTTCCGCAGTTTTCTGTAGCTTCCTCGAAACGTCGAAACGCTCGTGCACGGCATCCTGTCTGTTACGACTAAGCTCGCGACATTCTCAAGTTTCGTGTAATCTTATTACATCTATTAACTTTCACCCCGTTTCATCGGAGCGCGGCGAAGTGCGTTTCGCTATAATCTAATTTCGTTTTTCTTCGTTAGACGAAAAATTCTGAAAGTGGGACGGGTACATATGCAACGAATGAGAGAGAGAGAGAGAGAGAGAGAGAGAGAGAGAGAGGGAGAAAGGAAAGAAAGAGAAAGAGAAAGAGAGAGAGAGAGAGAAAGGAAAGAATGAGAGAGAGAGAAAGAGAGGGAAAGAGAGAAAGGAAAGAAAGGGAGAGAGAGAGAGAGAGAGAGAGAGAGAGAGAGAGAGAGAGACTGCAATTCAGTGCGAAGCGGTAGAAAAGGGACGAACATTTCCTCTGACCGCCCTGGTTGTTAAGGTTTTAAGTATGCAACGAGTAATCTGCCTGGTGCCTCGGCTCCAGCTCGTAAGAGGGTAAGAGAAAGAGAGAAAGGAAAAGACTTCGTTACTCTGAACGCGGAGAAACAAAAGTTGTTTCTCTTGTATTAAGTTTGTCGGTCCTGCAGTAAAACTGTTAGTTTACGGGGGTACTTTATTAATTAACGACTGGACTAGGGGAGTACAGGCGAATACCGTCTGTACCTTCGACATCGTTTCCACCGACCTTTGCCCCACTGCTAATCGTTGGAAGAGAGAAACCCAGGATCGAGCGTGCGTGATACCACTCGCTTTCTATTCTCACAATGCCTCTATGTTAATACCATCCTTCCTCGAGAGCAATGATTTTATGAAAACGAAAGAAGGAAATATTACTACCAACTTGGATCATGTTTTATACATATACATACATACGTACGTTGGCGGCCATTAATAGCGTACAGGAGTATCTTCTCTCGGTAAGAAAAATGATTCCTTTCCACGTACCTTATGATTTATATTATCCTTATCTTACTGTGTCCTATTTTACAGATAAAGTTATGTTTGTGTGACTAATGTCGTGGATGATGTTATATGAATTATTATGATTTTTGTGAGTTTGAATAAAATTCGTTTATAAATATTGTTAATAATAAATTGTTTGTGACAATAATTTGTAAGAAATTTATAAGAATTGTACGTAAGGAATATTTTTACGATAAACATTATATAAAACAAAAATTGTTTATAAGAAATTGTACATACGAATTTGTTTAAATAACGTCGGAATAATGAAACGATAAAGAACGAAATTTTTCCTTTATAACGATTTTTGTTTGAGGTATATACGACTCTAAGCTTTGGGAATATCTCACATAAATAATAAATATTTTACGTTGATTACACAATTTCTTTTAATGACATTGACACAGTAGCCTATATAACTTTTTGGTAGTGCACGTGCTCGGTTTTACTACAGTTTTTTTTTATTACTACTACGAACAGCTGTACTATTGAATTATGAATGGCAATATTTCTTCGGAACGAAAAGTCGTAAAGACATGTAAAAAGGACCATTTCAAAAATAAAATTACCCTCTTTTTATCTAGGTACTCGAATACTATCAATACTACGATATAATAGAATCGAATTCATCGATATTTTGTAAATATTTGTTCCATACTATTAATATATTTTGAAAAGATAAAATATTTCATTCTTGTGTTATTTTAAATGCGTTGGTACTTTTGCATTTAAAATATTGACTAAGAGCCTATCACTACACTATCAATTATTATAAATGTACATTCGTAACGTGTACCATCCATAATGGATGATTATATAAAATTCGCACTATCTATGTGTCATTATTATACTCTAATGAGGAAGATGAAACGTATGATAATGTTACACACGTGAGTTCCCATGAAAAATACATAAAGAATTTCTTATTCACCTCTCTTTCTCTCTCTTTCTAGGTTTATGTCGTGATGTAAGTTATATGCGGTTTAAATAAACTATTTACAAAAGATGAGATAAAACCAGTAGAAGAAAGTGATGGAAATTTTTAATATTTTACTAGGTGACAGTGGATGCAAAAAAGAGGATTGCTTTTAAAGAATTGAATGTTTCGGTGATTAGCATGTCAGAGAAGATGAACGAGAGAGAGGAAAGGAGGGAGGGAGGGAGGGAGGGAGGGAGGGAGAGAGAGAGAGAGAGAGAGAGAGAGAGAGAGAGAGAGACAGAAAGAGAGAGACTAAGTCGTCTAACGTAAAGTTCTTGATCTGAAATTCTGTTTAATTCGACGGTTGAGGGCGGAGCGGCATTAACGCAGCTTTTCGGGAAAAAACACATGGCCTTTGACGAAAATGACCGTGTGTGTGTGCGCGAGTAAACGTATGTTCTTAAATGTTCGCTTGGATACGTCGTTGGAGAGATCAAGAGATCGGTGTGGTATCGTGGGTGTCCAAAAGTGGATGCGAGAGAGAGAGAGAGGAGAGAGAGAGAGAGAGAGAGGGGGGGGGGATTATTGAAGAAAAGGCAACACGCAGGGGTTCCCACTTGGGAAATTAAGGAGCTTTTTAATCCCAGAAGACGAATCGCTGGCTTCTTAGAGAAAATTTCATTTTCCAGGCCGCATAAACGGAAGATAATAAAAGGTAGGAAGAGACGTCTAACGTATTACCTACTTCTTCCCTTTGAACGTCTTCGATTTGCCGTTGCATAAGAAAATGGACTCGATGAAATTGAAAAATTCTGAAATACCGCATAAAACCGAGTTAAAACCGATCGTCTTCTTTGTGTCTATTCGTATTAATCGTAGATAAACAGTGTTACGAGCTTATGTCAATATTTTATCTTCGTTCCTTTGCTGCTACTTTCCTTTTCTTCGTCGTGTTGTCATAATGGAAATTGCAGAATCAGAGAGTTACGCGAAGCTACGCGGAACGCTCGAACGTCAGATTCGGTTTTATGTGAAGGATAACGAGAAATATGCTAGTAGCGGAGAGAAACTGGCATAGAAGGAAGTAGTTCAGGAACGCGGAGCATTGAGATCGCCCGGAGTACGAGAAATTTCAAGCGGTTACCATTCTTCTTTTTCTTCTTCCCTCTCTCTCTCTCTCTCTCTCTCTCTCTTTCTATCTTCCTCGCTCTTTCTACTTCGTCGAGATCTTACGAACGCAGGGAAGTTCATTCTATAGCGAACTCTGTCGGAAGAAAAATGTTCGTTGCAGAAATTCGCGGAATGACGAGCGGCTCGCATTGCTTTTCGAGATAACACACGTGCTTCGTTTATTGTATTCTATTCCAGTGAAGATATTTTCTTGCGTCTTCGGCTTACAGTTTCTATTAACATCCCTTTTAAGCGTAATACACAACGTTCTCGAGGGCGTAAGATCAACAATTCGTCAGAGAACGATTCATAGCCACCGGGCTGACCATTCGTTTAACTTAAACCGAAATAACATCGGTATTACCGCTGGAATACTGTCGAAGGACGGATTTATTTTCTAAGTAAATAAAATTACGAGCGGCGGTGCATGGAACTAGAAGATTTCTTCGAGACTTACGACGATGTTACGCAGTTGCGAAAGGGAAGAAAAGAAAGGAGAAAATAAAGGAGAAAGAAGGCTTATGGTTAATGGATTGCTAGACGCGACAGCAATATGCTAGTCTCGTTGGCGCGTATGTCTGTCCCGTGTCGCGAACGATGATCGATGTCGAGCGTGTGTTCAATTTGAAGGCGAGAGAAACATCTTTGGTCACACGAGAGACTATGCAACGTGTATTAATCGACTTTTTAAATGTCTTCTACGTCTCATTCGTCTCGACGTCGTCATCGAAGATAATCAAATTAGTATGAAAAGGATCGCTTGCAAATATTTAAAAAAAAAAAAAAAGAAAAAAAGCAAAACAAAACAAATAATAAAATAAAATGTATAAAAAAAAAAAAAAAAAAAAAAACAAGAAAAAATTCATACAGCGACACGCGTCGTTGACTCTCGCGGAGCTTTTTTTTTTTCGGCCTGCCGGGTTACAGCCATCGTCGTTGTGTTTATTCCGAGCGAACGTGGAATATGGAGAGGAGTAGGTAAAGAGGTAGATGGGTTGGCTCGGTAGTAGCTGAAGCGGAGAAGAGGCAGTACCGGAGTGAGTTAGAGGTTGCTTGGAACCGCGTTCGCCCTTGGGCATGTAATTACGCGCTTCGTTTTTCGGAAGCCTCCAGGGTCAACGCCAACGTACTGGTAGTCGCGTTATATAGAATGCCTGCTATCCCCCTCCTCTCTCTCTTTCCACTCACTCACTCTCTCCCTCTCTCTCTCTCTCTCTCTCTCTCTCTCTCTCTCTCTCTCTCTCTCTCTATAACAATTCGCTGTTTCTTTCTTTCCTATACCTTTCTCATCCCTTCAATTTTATTCCCTTAGCTTTCATCGTATTCTTTCACTTCCTGCTCTTCTCTCTTTCTCTCTTCAAACTGAACTCTTTCACTTTCTCTCCTACCTCCCTATACTTTTCCTCTGCTTTCTATTATATCAGTAAAAGGTCGAGCAACGATCATGTATGTTCTGCGATGTAAATTATCAATTATGTTTCTCTTAGAGAAAGAGAGAGAGAGAGAGAGAGAGAGAGAGAGAGAGAGAGAAGCGAAAGGTCGGCCCTTACGTGGTTACCTACATACATAAAATTACATACAAGTCCGAAGTTTTGTTTGAAGTATCCGATAACCATGCTTCCACTTGGTTTTTCTTTTATTCAGGCAACGAGTGCGAAACTCAATGCAAACATGGCCAACCGGTAAGTAAATATTGATTCGATGCAATTGTACGATAGGAAAATAAAAATACACCAGGAAGTTATACATACGTTCGGCGGGTCGTGTATAACCACGAATGATCGGAGCGTATTCAAATAATTGTATCACAGTAATTTGGTACTAGAAGAAAAAGGAAAAGACAATGTAGAATTTCTCGTAGTAAAATCATTGTTACGAACTTGCGAATTTCGTTCACTTGACCTTCTCTCTCTCTCTCTCTCTCTCTCTCTCTCTCTCTCTCTCTCTCTCTCTCTCTCTCTCTCTCTCTCTGGTCAAAGCTTACAGCTAGCGTTTACGAAGCTTTTGAGAGCCTACGGCAAAGTTCTTGTAGGTTGAAAGCCGAAGCTGCATGAAGAGAGACAGGCGGAACTGTGAAGTCGAGTCTAAGGCTAAACGCTTCCGGGTATGTTTTGCTTAGAGTAAAAGAGAGAGAGAGAGAGAGAGAGAGAGAGAGAGAGAAAGAGAAGGAGAATATAATGCGTATGGGCCGACGTCAGCGTCAGTAGATTTAAGAGGGCACTGCTGCTGAGAGAAACCGAGGGTGTACCGTACAAAGGGTGAGTATGCGATGCCGTTGGGTGCGTGGACTCGTGGATACTGGTATGGTGACTTCTAAACGCGTTGAGAGAGCAAGAGAGTAAGAGAAATAGAGAGAGAAAGAGAGAGAGAGAGAGAGAATGGGGGAGAGAGAAGACAAGCTAGTCGGCTCAGCTTACCACAAGTTGGCCAACGGCCTTGGCGGAGCTTGGACATCCTGGAGAGTTTGGAGGAACTCTATACCTGAGCTTTCGGTAAGCATGCTGTTTCTCGCAGGTCACCCCACGTTCTCTACTGTTTGCGCACAAAGCTTCTATGCCGGAGGAAGGAAAGGGAGAGGCTAATTAATTAACGGGTTTTTACTTAGGCCACCGCGAACCACCATCAGGCGGGGTGAGGTCAACCGACCCACCGTTTGTTTGTTGCGTATCCCGGACTGTTCATAATTGTTAGTCATTTATGTGAAGGAGCGCGTGCGCTCGCGTGCGAACACGAAGGGCTTCGCTGGCCTTAGCCGCAGGCCACATTCCGCGCTAAATCAAACACATAGCTCTATATTCCGTTGACTGACTCCCTCGCTCATTCGCTAGCTTGTTTTCTCGCTTGCGAGTTCCGCGCGCTTTCCTCTTCGAAATGCTTCGTCCACGACGCGCTCCGAGCTACAGCAAGTTTATGATTCTTCACTAGAGGGCACTCCCACCCGGCCTTTTACTTGTCCTACTCGTCCTACTCTTCATTCTCTCGGCCTATTTCACCGGCTCTTTGTGGATGTGACACGAAGCGTAGGGTTTGACTCAAAAAAAAAAAAAGTCTCGTTCGATATTATAACGACCGTAACGTTTTTTGTCGCTCTTCGATTATGTACCTTTCTTTCATTCTGTTTTTTTTTATAAAATTTACGATATTTCAATTATTTATAAATTTGTTAACTCGTTTTCGAGAAACCGTGTCTGAAACCTGTTCCCTTCTATTTTTCCATAACATTCGCGAATCGTTATTATCAACCTCTTTTGGTTATTATTCAATGATTACACGTTGCCAATGCATTATGATTCATTTAATAATTTCTATGTTGGCGACGTTAATTATTGCAACATCGTAACGATTGTATTTTGCAGCAACGTATTGTATATGATGCTTTTTGTGTACGGTATTTCGATATTCCGTTAATATTACCTTCGTACGAATCGATATTGACTGAAATATAAAGAAAATAAGAGAGAATGATCGTTGTATGACGGAGAGATAAATTATTTGTTTTATTTATGTGATTGCAAGCAAAATCTTCGATTGGTAAAAAACTAAAACTGGAAAGTATTCAAAATCTGACACACGGAGAACGTTAAAAATTGACGTGGTTTTATCGAATTGCGCGAAAATCACGTGTTTGCGGAAAATCAGAGAAAATTTGAAAGTATACCTATTCACGGAGATATCGTGTGCAATAAATCGATTATCCTCGACATTAGCTATAGAAGGCAAATTTTGAAATGGACGTTCCGGACGGTAAAGCTCACGCTGGAGTAACTGCAAGTGTTCTATCGTGAACAAACCAACCGTTCTTCTCTCTCTTCCTCTCTCTCTCTCTCTCTCCCTCTCTTCTTCCCTCTCTCTCTCTCTCTCTCTCTCTCTCTCTCTCTCCTTCTCCTCCTTTGACTGTTTCTCCCTCTCTCTTCCTCTCACTCTCTCACTTTATTTACGCATGCACAAACAAATATATGTATACATCGAAGCGGTGCCATGACCACCATAAAGGACTACGCATTCCCATAAATTCCAATTACAGCTACCAATGGTGCAGGCCGGCGGCCGTGACACGCCACAAAGTGCGGCGCGTCCATAAATTGTTCGAGGCCGGACGTACCGAATTTTCCATGCAATTTGAATAAGAGATACGCATTTGTGGAAATATGCGTTGGCGGGCGTACGGGCGGTCTCGCGTTGCCGAGAGGCTATCGTAACGGAGGAAAATTTTTAGAGAGCATACCGTCCCGATCAAAGCGTTCGCAAGTTTATCGTGCTTGTCTCAAAGCTCGACTCGTATTATTTTCAAATCGATTTTGGCTCAAAGGGAAAACCTACTTTTCTATTTTATCTTCGACTACGTTCTACTACTCACCCCCCCCAACCACCTAACCACCACTCTCTTTCGTTCATAGAACTCGCAAAAATTCGTACGAGCGAACTTTTTGTTACTCTTCTCATTTATATCTTTCTTTTCCTATCGTCTTTAATGAAATTTTCTAATGTAATCCGACGTTTACGCCGTCCATTTGACAGAAGTACAAATTTGATTTCCTCATACTATTCAATATTGATCATTGCGACGCGCCTTATTACTTAATATTATTAAATTCGTTAAGCTGAATAAGATGTAATTAAATGAAATGAAGCCGATCTTGGAAGTAATTTAGATTAGAAATTCATTCGAGATCGATCAGGTTGAACGGTTAACAGAAATGAAGTCACCGACAGAGTTCCTGAAATATGTTTCGTGTCTTCGTAATAAGAATGCATATAATCCTGTTACAAAGGTATATCGTGATAGCTACTGTATATTTTAGAAGTATTTTACATCGTAGAGATATTTTTCTTTTTCTCTTTACTCGTTCTACCCTTGCTTGACATGTAATTTTCAACTTTTCTAATCTCCTTTATTCTTGCCATGTTCATCCACCAATTTATCACTTTTTTATTTAAAGCAAAAAGAAAACATTTTTTTATCGGGTAAGTAATATTCATCGCGTTAAAGAATTCAATGGCAGTAATCTTGAATATTTTTCGAAGTAATAATAGCTCAAGAGAAAGGTCGGACGTTTATACATATGTATATTAACACGTAAAAATCATGTCTCTCGTTCAGTAATAGCTATTTTTCCGCGCTCGCGAAACTTTCAACGTGTAACGTGAAATAACCGGTCGGGTCGTGTGGACATCGATTAGTCTCATGAAACATTCACCCCTTGATGATAATGAGAGAGCTTACTCCGAGATTTTAAAGGTACCGACCTGATCAAATAACTTTCCTCCGCGTATAAATATTGAATTTTACATAAAATTATATCTGTTTACGTTTCGTGTGGAAAGTTTACTTACATCGCGTCAACCTTGATCCTAATAACCATAATAGAATAAAACAATGAAGGATTCTTCAGCTTCTTCCATGGTAAATCTTAAGGTAGAGCAAGGTTTTTTGAACAAATTACGAACGAATTAAGAGTGAATCGAATCTTCGAAAGGTATCAAGAGATTACTCGTCCTATCTGAAGATAATCTCGAGTGCAAATCTTAAGATTATCCCCTATAACGTCACATTCGAACACTTTTAATATCCTCGAGTCGAGTCGACGCGGATTATCACGTAATCCGGAATCGGGCTTGCAAAAGAAAATCCTTAAACCTTCGTACAATTTTAAGGAGTTCTGCTGCGGCTCGACGTTCAACTTAGTTTCCCTTCGACACTCCGTTAATACATCGTTTTAGCTAGATTATTGGCTCGGTAGTTTATGCGTATAGTTTTCAAACGTCTATATGTAATACTTGGTCTCCGAATGGAAGGAAGAGAGCCATCGAAATATGATCAGAGTTTCTAGTCTCGTTTTAACTTTAACTGTTGACTCTTTCCACGTAAACTATCCTAACATTATTCTGAATTATTCTGGTCGAGCGAATTTGGCTTAGGTCACACCGGATATGGTAGGTAAACCGGGAGTAGCTTATTACTCGTTAATAGACCAAATGGGAACGGAGATGAAGCCCCGTGGTAAAGAGAGAGATAGAGAGAGAGAGAGAGAGAGAGAGAGACGAGAGGAAGTAGGGTGGACAAATTCTACGTTTTGGCTTGTCATGTAAGGGTTGTCCTTCTAGGTACAGGACAAAACATATCCGTATGTATACACGCTTGCGTACGCACGTTGGTTAGTCCGCCTCATTAATAGGTAAAGCTAATGCCAGAGGCTCAGGACTAATGGAAATACCACGAGAACCTCTCTGATCCTGTTGGGTCATCCTACGTATATGCCCGAGGCAGATAGAACGATAAAGCAACGTACGAGTGATCTGCGACATCGTTTTCGGACTCCCAAAAGTCACGCGAAAATCACATAGCTAAAATTCGTGTCCCCGTTTTTGAGTTGCACTCGTAAAAAGGTAAACGAATTATCACTCCTAGAGATCGACGACCAACCGAGAAATCCATGAAACTCGTTGTCGTGTGTCGAAGCAATACCGTGACCATCCACAGATAGGAAAAATGATAATCTACTTTTCCACATGTACGACCATCGGGGATCGTTGGCGTAGCCCAGCCACCATATAAATATCCAAGTGGATTCCAAGATTTTTCATTCGAGCGACCCTTCTTATTCGTTCCTGCGATTTATCGATTGCACCAAAGCGGCATCCGTCCACGGGCACATTTCGATTCTGCCAAGAAAAGTGTCTTGGCAAGCATAATCCTCTTTTCTCTCGTAGTATGTACCTTCCAATGTACGAACAGACTGTAGTAATTCTTGTCTGACCTCGCGTTAGAAATGCCGTGTTACTTAGCTATACTTTAAAAAAGGAAAGCAAAAAAAAAAAAAAAGAATAAGATAAGAACAAAACAAACGATAGTACGAGAAAGTTTATAAATTTTGAAAAATCAATACGAGTATTCGCACAGAGAGAAACATGGAATACCTTCGACCAACGGACAAAAATCGACTTGCTTTTCGGTAACTAACCCTATTGACATTTCCATCTCGTATATCCATTATCCATTCGTAGAATGATCCACTCTCTGACGCAACTTGCATTACGCGCTTCGATCATTGCCGATCGCATTGAGATGTTTGCTTGTCATCATCGAGCGCGCTACTTGGATAATGGACTAATTCGTAATTTAATCCGACGACCACGAGCGTGCTCGGCCCAACGGTCGGCCGAGTGACCCAATATATATGTATACTTATGTACATAGTACATATATACGAGGGTAAAGCGTTAGATAGGGGAATAGAGAGAGAGAGAGAGAGAGAGAGAGAGAGAGAGAATGAGAGAGAAAGTGAGAGAGTGGGAGATACAGAGAGAGAGAGAGAGAGAGAGAGAGAGAGAGAGATGGTAAGTCGATCGTAAACGAAGACGTAACTCTATCGTCGAAGGAAAACGTGGTAAGGGGTTGGATGGTACGATGGGGTAAGAAGGGGTAAGGTGAGAAGGAATCGAACGATCCCCGTTGATCCTTTCCGTCGGTCGATATTACTGGAGGCGAATGGCGTGTCGGAGCTAGCTCTTGGTGTATAAAATAGCAACGACGAGTCTGTAAGGGCTTTGCGACGAGATCTATAAAGCTATTCGTGCACGTGAGCAACTACCGGGAAACGGATCGCGTTTATTACGAGCCATAGCGCAACAAAGCACCCCCGACACGATCCACCTTACCGTTCGTAAGGTTAAGGGGCATTATATTAATGGTTGCGCCGCTGCTCCTGTGGATGAGAGAAAGAAAGAGAATGAAGTATCTTTACAGAGCACGTGTACGAGTATTTTACCTCCGAGAAAATCGCTAAAGGTCCGGTCTCTTTGTCAAGAGCGAACGATCGCCAATTGTGATTCCTAAAAAGTTATTTAAATTCATGCGATATCATATAACATATCTTGATATATTTATGTACGAATATGAATTCTGATCTTGATGAAAATGATTTGTATTCAGTAAAGTCGAAGGTCGATATAAATCTACGCGGTATGGCGAGCAACGTAAGCACCTCCGATTTTCTCTCCCGTAGAATCTCTTTATCAATTATGAAATTGGAAATATTGGGCGCGCGCACTCGCGCACGCTTTAGCGTTCACAAATCCATATTCGTTCGGGTGAATCTGCCCGCACGAAATTGTACTATATTTCTTTGTCTCTATCCTCCGCCTATTTCTGGACCCATTCGCGAAGCTCACCCTACCGGCGGAACGGCGGAAATGCGTCGTGAAATATTTAACCCGGTTCCTCCCTTTCACCACTCTCCACCCCTCGTTCCACCACCCTCTTGGCTACCCACTTGCCTAGTCTGGACCAAGCTACGAACATCCGGCGTCTGCATTATTAAATGCGCGACACCAACCTCTCGATACCCTGATTTTATGGGAAATCCGTGAATGAAATAACTCGTCTCTGGACTTTCTATCTCTCTCTTTCTTTCTCTCTCTCTCTCTCTCTCTCTCTCTCTTTCTCCCCCCTCCCTCTCACTGTTTTCCTCTCTTTTCTTTCCAATCCCTAGCATTGCGTGCGAGTCGCGTCGCATTTCGGCTTTGTGAATTCGCCAGGAGATATTCCCCTGTCCGAAAGCTTCATTTTTCGGCGCACACCCTTTATTTGTCTTCGCGCTTTGACGGAATGAAAAATATGAATTTTTCAAGCAACGCCAGAACTCAATTTCTTTTCTCCTCTTTCTTCCGTCTTACGAGAGTATCGTGATGGAGGGTTGCCCTCTCCTCGCACGATAACAAAAGGGAATTTTCCTTAAAGATAAATCGTCGCGATGTTATAGGGGAGAAAAGAGAAGAGAATCGATGCTAACTCACAAGTCGAGTTTGATCGATACAAAAATAAGGTATAGTTACGAGAAAGCATTAACGCAGTCGAGAATCGGGCACGTCGTAAAGGCGCTTTTTTTTTCCTTAACGAAGTCTCCGTGTGCTAACTCATCCTAAGAAGGAAGGGTGGTTAAAGGGTGAGCTCCACAAACGACGAACGACAACGGTCGAGTCATAAAATTTCACATTTACGTTTCGAACCTTTCCTTATTTATGTCACAAGCAGTCAGAATATGCATTAGAATTACGAGTCCTCGCGTACACTCGGCTAGGCACGCATTTAACAACAAGGGAAACAGCACGAATAATGGCACGACTCGATTCGACTTCGTAACTTGCGACTTACCGGCCAGGTGCACTATACGTCTGTGATTGATTATATCCTTATCAAGGTTTTCATTTTAATTTTTAATTCTTCCTCAAGTATTCTATACGATAGAACGGATAGATATCGCCCTTTGAATTATAACATTGCGCGTGAGCCTTATTCACTATTGCATTAACGCGACCACGATTATTCGAATGCAAACTGTTCACGAGTAACTTATCTTCAAAGAATTCCGATCTCTCCTACGAGAAAAGTTTCAAAATTTTCGAGTCATCTCTCGTACATGTATAACACGCTCAAAATATCGAAACTTCGCGTTGAACTATAAAACACGATTCCGACCTTTCAACATAGGCGTGCTGATTTAAATCGAAATAAAAGAGAAAGAAAAAAGATAGCAAGAAGAGAGAGAGAGAGAGAGAGAGAGAGAGAGAGGGAGAGAGAGGAAGAAGGAACTGATAGTTTCACGCACTACTCGATCGTGTACACGAAGAAATCTCTTTTCGAACGATATATAAACGTTGAATTATGGAAGACTCGTTGTTTCGTGGAAGGTCCGCTAAGCGCGCCCGCGTATCGTTGAATATTTCAATTTATTCGAAGCATGAAAATCTTTTTCTATGTCACCGGCGTACGGTATACATGATTTCAGCGTAACCTTCGTCCTCGTTAAAATGCAGATTAAGCAGTGATATTCATCGGCGGTGTATCGGTCCGCCGAGCGAAATTACGTGTAATCTTCGGTAATCTATCTTTCGAGTTGAAACACCAAAAGTCGATAATATTTTTTTTTCTGCTTCTCTCTTGTCCCGCCGACCGATATATTATTCTCCTATTCCCTAGAAAGTCAGATCCTAGATAAAAAGAAACGAAAAGAAAAAGAGATTAGAGTGGGTACGGTCGATACTAATAATTGAATTACATTTGTAAAACATTGCAATAAAATCTTTTACATTCCCAATCGTTCATCTCCCACAAATCGAGTTAAATACTCGATATAAATGAAACAATCCGAAGAGTGGGTGATCGAAGTTAAAATAAATCTAACAATTGTGCGTTATATTCAATGCTGTGTATACATGAAAGTCGTGCTATCACAATTATTCATCGGCAGTAAGGGGGCAAATGCTCGTAGATAGAGGTACAGAGAGAGAGAGAGAGAGAGAGAGAGAGAGAGAGAGAAAGGGGTGAAAGACAGAAAGGGATCCAAGGAGAGAAGCAGAGACAGAGAGAGAGAGAGAGAGAGAGAGAGAGAGAAAACCAGCTTATAAGGGAAAAGTTTTTACACTATGTTAGTTTTATTGCCACCACAAGCGTACATTCAGAATATATGTTGGCCATATTATCTGCCTATCTGCCGCGAGCGAGCGCGGCTAAACAGTCGTAAACAGTGAGCCACCCAAGATAACACATGCACACGACGCTTGGCATCGTGAGCGCGCGCGCTTTGCTTCTGACCGTTCGAGCGCGTATAATGATATTAATTATTAAAAGCGAGGCGACAACGAGCAGGCAGGCGAACATGCAGGTTCCGACAAAGCGCCATCGTCGACAATGACCGTAGGCGCAAGCCCAGCAGCCCCTATCTTTCCCCCACTACATATCTACTGCTATTGTTATTATTGCTATTGTTATGATTATTATTGTTATTATTATGTTATTTTATTTTATTTCTCCCTTTTTCATTTTATTCCGTGTTCCATTATTTATGTACGCGATCGTTATTAAGACCAGACGTGAAAAGAATACCATCGACGGCCTAGCCAAATTTTTACTTTTTATCGAAGTACATCATACACTCTCTTTCTCTCTCTCTCTCTCTCTCTCTCTCTCTCTCTCTTCCTCTCTTTCTTTCTCTCTCTCTTTCATTTTCTCTCTCTCTCTAAAAATCGAGGCACGAGCTGAGAAATGTTCACGATACCGTAAAAGGATTTCCCGTGAATCCTCAGTGCTTCTCGTACTTTAAGGAATTCTAACGAACTCGTTGTTTTCGCGTTCCAAGATCTCTCTCTCTCTCTCTCTCTCTCTCTCTCTCTCTCTCTCTCTTTCTCTATTTCGGTCGGTTAAGCATTAACGAAAATCGTAGAGATTTAATTAAAAAGATTTTAAATCTCACTGACGTTCTTTCGTCGTTCGCAAAATTTCTACGCGCAGGAGAAACCCATTTGCCACTCTTTCCGCAACCTTGGCTTTGGGCGGCACGAAAAATTGGAACCCGCAACGTTGAATATAGGGAAGTGAAAAGAAGGGATGACGGTGACTACCGTTTGCTAGTCACCACCAACACGGAATTTGGCATTTCTCCTGGGGTATGCTTAATTGCTATTGGCCACGCATACTCTCTATTAATAATTAAAATAAAATATCGCAGCGGAGGTTCGTATTTTTGTTAGAGAAGCTTGAGAAAAAGTTTCATGATGGCGGTTTAGAGATGTAAAGGAAGGTAGGGTGCTACAACCGACGAACGAGGATAGTACTCAGGCTCTGCTTTCCATTCTCGCGGCTAGTAATATACATAATTAAACATACGTGACTTATCTGTTGAAAAATGTTGCGTTTAACACCCGGCTTCCTCCCTCGAGAACGCCGTTTCCTGTAGAGCGTTGTTCGACCTCGATGTTTCCCGTTACCCCCTCGTTCTCGCCACCCTTCCGAAGAGCGTGACACACGGACCTCGCGTCGTGCTTGTGTTCGCAGATACCAAGCGTATCGCGAGTGTTCGCTCTTTTCCAAATTATTTTTTCTCTTTTTATTTAATATTTTCAACCGGTAGAAACGTGTTCGTTCGCGAACGAAATTATTTTTCTGCTTTTTTTCCCACCGGAAACGTAGTGCGTAATTATTTATTATTATTATTATTACTATTATTATTATTTTATTATTTTAATTATTTTTATTATTTTATACACCCAACAAAGAGATAGAAAATTATTGTAAACGAATGCTACGTAATTTTCTAGAACCCAATCAAAGTGTCTCCCAGTTTATCGTACATTAAATATATCGCTTTTATTCCCCACTTATATATTTATATATATATATATATATATATATATATATATATATGTAACTGCTAAACACGTCCATACTAGTTTTCCTTTCATGCTACGTAAATATCATTTTAGACAATCTAACTCGCGCAAACGTAACGCGCATAATCGCCGAATATATAAATATAAATCAGTCTTCTCCGTCCGATAGTGTCAACATCAGTCAGTTTAAGCCGTGCAAGGTGCGCGATATATCGCTGGCGATTTCGAATCTCGCGCCTTTGGAAATTCCACCGGAAAGACCGCCCACCGTACTCTCTTCTTCGATCGATTTAACACTGGTAGGACTTAGCGATTGCAACTAATTCGACTCTGTAATCGCGCGAACACCGACGAAATAAATCCGTGTAGCTCGTCGCGCGCGAGATACTTCATTCGCGATACGATCGGTTTATTTGGAATCCTCTTAACGAGGGCATGATTTATGGCCTCTAAGCCGTTCGAAAAATCTTTCGTCGTGTCGTCGACTAGCGCGATGCACAATCGTGCTCTCGGTGAAGATGATCTTCTTTATGTTTTTAAAGGCTGCCGAAACGAAAGGAAAAAGTGCGAGAAAATGAAAGCGACGGGAGTGCTTTGATAGAGGGTTTTATTGTAGACATAATTTCTCTACGACGAATTTGTATAACTCGGGGTAATACGAAAATAAAAAATGTGTGAGAGCAAAAGAGAGAGAGAGAGAGAGAGAGAGAGAGAGAGAGAGAGTATACCATTAGAAGAAGCCAATTCTTAATGCATTTCACACGATTCATTGGATTCAGTAACTAGGCAGTAATACTGGACACATGACCGATGATCGCCGTTGGCTATTATTTTTTTTCTCTGCCTCTCTCTCTCTCTCTTTCTCTTTTCTCTCTTAGGGAAGAGCTTTTTCTCTTTCTCTCCTTCTCTCTCGGCATTTTAACAATGCAACGAGGGACGTCGCCTATCTCGACCAGTATTTCAGCGCGATACGAGTCTGTGACAAATAGCTACCGATGTAATGAATATGAAACGCAACCCCCAACTCGCTCACTACCCCTCTCAACCCTTTCGCCACTCTTCCTATCCTTCCCTCATCGCGTCACTCTCCCTCTCTCACTCTCACTACCGCCACGTGTAATATGACGCATAACGTTGTACATGCGGCAGAAAGTTAAAATAAAGCATTTCACCTTACTCGCTTCTCTTTGTGTCAAGAATACTCGTTTCCACCGGTTGGTATGGTCCGACGGTAGGAAGTAGAAACGGCAAAAAGCCCGCCGCTCGAAACGTATTTTAAGAGCTCTCGTGACATGCCTACCCTACGTGTGCCACGTAAGAATATACTCAAATAGAATTATCAGGTATTATAATTATTATGCCATACTTCGTGGAAAAAATTCACGAGCACTCTGCCTGTTTCTTTCTCTCCCCCTTCTCTTCTTTTTCTTTCTTCTTTCTTCCCTCTCTTTCTCTCTCTCTCTCTCTCTCTCTCTCTCTTTCTTTTTTCCTTTATGCGAAATCTCCTCGTTTCTATGTAAAATTCCTGCTTGATATAGGCGCCTTTCGGAACGCAACATGTCGCTTTCTACCTAATTAACAGTATCTATATAACTTGGAAAATTTTCTGACTGATTTAATAGCGACTGTGACTTTTTTAATTAATATCTATTCATTATTTATGTGGCTCGTGTGTACGAGGTCGTCAGAAATATTAGTGATATATATATATTATATTATATATATATATATATATATATATATATATATATATATATATATATAGAGAGAGAGAGAGAGAGAGAGAGAGAGAGAGAGAATAAGAAAGACTAGGTATAGGTGTTAGCACCGATAGCGGCAGCAGGAGAGGCATATGCAACATCTTTATGCGATGTGTGCAGAGGGATTATCCCATGACAAATGAACAAACAGCTTGCACTCCCTCTTTCCTCTTCCACCGGTAGCCTTACTATCCTCCTTTCAATCCTCTCTCTT
>OU426852.1:5400541-5523041 GCA_911387685.1 Dolichovespula media | reverse complement strand
TCAAACTACTTAAACCTGTTCCCTTTTCATTCAGAACGTAATCGAACTTCGATTAAAATTAAATGATGCGTTACACTACTTTTAAATTTCTTTTTCAAGATTAATAAAAACTGCCGCACGATTACTTTGAGTAAAGCACGTAGAAACGAAATTCGGGGAGTGTAATTTGCCGTCAGAAAGACACTCGATTAAGTTCTACCCGTTCTCTCTCTCTCTCTCTCTCGCTCTCTCTCTCTCTTTCTCTTCGTTAGGAAGATAATCCGGTGTTCGAGGTCGGTCGAAAAAGGAGAAACGATACAGAGGAACGAAGTTAGTTCTGTTCTTGGAGTCGGAAAGCAGGAACGTTGAGCCGCCGCGGTTTAAATGCGATTCGAACTCGTTTACGCGTAGGTAGGTGCGCGTGACTGGTCGCGTAGCTCGCTGGACGCGGCTTCTATGTACGTGCGGCCTGGCCGCTTCAACGTTAGTAGTTACATCGTGTTTCGCTAACACCCTATTCATTACCCCGCTCACTCCATCGAGCTCGACTACACAAGTCCGGTCCACGTTTCAGTCTGCTTCGCATTAAAGCTCTAAATACCGTGCGACGCAGCGCAAACGGTCGCTGTGTCAGGATGCTCCAATCTACTTCCAACGCTCCAGAGACCACTCTCTCTCTATTTCTCTTTACATGTATGCATCTACCATTTCCGTTCCCTCTCTTTCACTCTCTCTCTCTCTCTCTCTCTCTCTCTTTTGCGATCCCTAACGTCCTTCTCGCTTCCAAACAACCGACCATACGAATTACCTTACGCGGACACACATTAAAATCCTCTAACTACATGGAAGCAAAGAGAGAGAGAGAGAGAGAGAGAGAGAGAGAGAGAGGGAGAGAGAGAGAGAGAGAGAGAGAAAGAGAGAGAGAAAGCAAGAGAGAAGGAAAAAGAAATAAAGTTTGGTATTCGTAAAATTTTCGTAATACAACGAGCAATACGTCCTTCTATTATTTTTCTTCTCTCGTCGGTATACCATGCACATCCAAAGGTCACTTTTCTGTGTGACTATATATACATATATATATATATATATATATATATATATATATATGTATATATGTATTCGTCTACTACTGACCACTCCTCTCGTTTCCGCTCGATCCAGTGTTTACGTTAAAAAAAGAGAGATGGAGAGAGAGAGAGAGAGAGAAAGAGCGAGAACAAAAGTGTAAGGGAAGAGAACAAAATGTGGAAATTTGCTTAGCCTCCTGCACGCCTGTATTTTTTCCTGTTACTCTCTCTCTCTCTCTCCCCCTCTCTCTCTCTCACTCTTGTCAGCGAGGTTTATATTTACAAGGTTAGCGAGAGCGCGTACCGACGTTTCGCCGCAGTTTTCTGTCAAAAGTCGTTAAAAGCTTTCATAACGCGTATACTCGTCCCGTATACTCGAACTCCGCATTAGCATCCCTCGCAACACGTGTGGCTTTTTATACAGTTGGACACTACGAGCGGTCACTGTCTCCGAGCGTTCGATTTACTAGAGCATTTTGATCGACCTTTTTTGTCTCTCTCTCTCTCTCTCTCTCTCTCTCTCTCTCTCTCTCTTTATTTTTTTTTCTTTTCCCTTTTACAAATATCCCGATGGTCACGTCGTTGACGTCCGTCAATGCGAACGATATACAAAGGTCGCGTATGAAAATTATTATCGAATTTTTAACCGAATTCGTACGTATATCATCCGACGAAAAGAAACGTTCTCGTATCTCGCAGAAGCCGATGGCAGTATCGAGTGTTCGATGTATTTTATAGGATTTATACGATGGATTTAGCGGACGATGCAACATAGGCAGTGTATCTCGATTAGCCGACTCGTTGGCTTCGAGCAAAGCTATCGCATATTTCGATCGCTTACGAAGCATGCTCGTCGCTTCGAAAAGGTAGGATCGAGTGCCGAATTCGTTCTCGTTCCATTCCCTTCTATCCATCTATTGTTGTACCTTTTGTTTTGTTTTATTTTTCTTTGTATCCCTTCATTGTTTAATCACTAGATCATTGTTCGTTTTGTAGATCGTCAAAGTCGAGTTGTTTAATCCTTCTAAAAAAGTTCTGAAAGAAAAGGGAAATTCTGAATTCGGTGAATTAACAACTGAAGACATTAAAGTGAGATCTATGGGAAATGAAGCGAGTAAAGTTTTAGCGTTAACTTTCGCGGGTAGGTACTAAGAAAAAAAAAGACACGAATAAACTCAAGTATAAATGGGGGCTGGGTTGAGCCAAGATACGAGAGAAATTCCAAAGAAGAAATTTCAACGAGTGAGCGGGAGCGTAATAGGAACGGAGCTCCAAGGCAAATATCGTACTACCCCGTAAAAAAGTTTCCACGCTCGAGAGAAGTATCTACTGAAAAAGACATCTGTCGTTACATAGAATAAGAGGAAACGGTAAAAGAGAATGCCGACTAAGGATAAAGGGATTGAGGAGATCGGTTCGAAAGAATTAATTTTATAAGAAAGAAATATTCTTTTGTCCATTCAAAACCGTAGAATAAATTCATTAAAATATTCGAAAATTGAATATGGAATAAGACCTAAAGTCATTATCCCTTATCATGCCTTTTTTAACGAGGAAAAATAAGTAAAACCTCGAATTTTAGAAAAAGAATCATCGTCTGCGAACGAGCAAGTACAAAAATCGCGTTGCTTTCCAGCTCGCTTAAGGAAATTCGAAAAGCGCGTACGAAGCGTACTCCTCCTGAAAATGCGCGATACAATCGCGAATTTTAAGTATTTACCAACCTGTTGCGTTCCGCGGCTGTCAAAGAAACGTACACCGCCTCCTCCGTCGCGTATACACGCTAAATTCACTTTCATTACTTACATGGATATTCCGACGGTGTTTGTTGCTTCAACGTTTGTCCGACATACAGAAGTCGAATTCTTGTAAAATATGTTTCGCTTGGAAAATAAATTCGGTATTATTCTCAAATTTTACGTGGCTTTTAATCGAAATCGTACGTCGAGTTCGCAATTGTTTGAAAATGATTTTATCCTTTTTCTACTACGGACATTTTTTTTTTTTTCTAATTTCAGTAATATCCCAAAAGAGAACAGAATATTTTGTAAATTTTGAACTACAAGGATGTTAAGGACATGGGGGCGGGGGGAAATTCAAAGGCATAAGATTAGTCGCACACTCTCAGGACTGTCATCGCCATTTAGAAGCCCGTCGCATTATTTGCTTGGCAAATAATCCCTTCCGTAGAATCCACCCTCTCGTCTCCTTCTGTTCGTCCTCCTTCTACAAACCCCATCCCTTTTCTCTTCCCTTTTACGCGAAGCCTGTTTCGCGCATCCCCTGTTTAGTTGCACACATTCAGCCACTCAGTACACACGTTCCCATCATAAATATGTATCATCCGGATGTACGTAGTACCTGCTAAATATATACGCAAAGGCAAGAAAGCACTACCGTAATCGCTCGCTCGCTACTGTGCGCGCGAGAGCTTTCAGGCACAACGCGTTTCCGCGAATGCGTGAGCCAACCTCGAGCGGCTAAGTACCTCCACCTCTTGCAAAAGAGGATAAATGGAGAAAGAGAAATGGTGAGAAGAGAGGGAGAGTTGAAGAGGCAAGAGAAAGAGAGAGAGAGAGAGAGAGAGAGAGAGAGAGTGGACTGGCAAGTATGCAAGCACTCGCATATTAAGGTGCGTTCCCGTAAAATTATTTTTAATGCGTCCAATTAGAGAGGTACATGTTACAAACATGATTTTCATGGAAGATAAATGAATTTAATAAACGTAGAGAGGCTGCCTCGCGGTACGAAGCAAGCTACGAGGTAGCATGGGGGAGAGGGGATTGAAAGAGAGATGGCGAGAGTGAGAGTGAGAGTGAGATAGAGTGAGAGAGAGAGAGGGGGAGCGTAGGGAGAGAGGAACGCCGTTAGGCGGCATATGGAAGCGACGTGTGTCTGAATACGAGCCGTGCTCTTCGTTGGCTAGAACGCGGACGTGTACGGGTAATTATCGTCGACGAGATACACTTTACCACCCACGCCGTCGACGACTACCAAGACTATGAAGACCAAGTTCGCATGTGTCGGACGAGTCATAAAGAAGAGAAATACGAAGGACACCTTGTATCGCTGCTACGATGAATGAATGTTTGAGAAAAAGATACTCTAATGCAAAAAATGCTTGGTTTGTTTCTGTGAATTTCAATAAATGTCTACGTTAAAAACATTATGATTATTTTCTTATTTTGTCTAGCTTCATTTGTAAGCTACCTTGAATCTTAATTTACGAATGTTAATATCGTACGAATGCTATTAATTACTTTAAATATCGATAAGAAATCGTATATCAATCGGGTTGAGCAACGAGTAAATAAATAATAAATTTTAACGTCATACAATGGTAAGATAAAAGTAATACTAACTATGACACCAACCGTCAAACGAAAGTAACGTCGAAAAGCATTGATACTAGAAATACTACAACGCCTACGTTGGAAATATAACAACGGTAGTACTTTGTGCGTACGTCGGAAGCATGAGTTATGGAAACTGACGCATAGGAAAATATATCTATCCATTTTGGTGCAAGTTATCCCGGAAAAGAGTGCGAGGCCAAAGTCGTCGTTCGTCGTCGTTGGACATCGCCGACTCCACAGACCACAGCACTCACCCTGTATCACAAACGCTACCATCACCGCTACCACCAGCAGTACCATCACTAGCACCACGATTGGTGTTGGTGCTTTCTAAAGGCATTTGCATATCCACTGGTTTATACTTTTTCGATACCGAGCACCGCGGTACTAGGACGTTGCGGCCGTACGAAACTGCGGCACTTGAAACGAAAGCACTCCGCCCCCTTTCCCCAACCACCCTTTACTCACCGACAACCCCCTTTCGCCCGACCACATCGTCGTTGCGTCGTTGCTAATTTAAGAGCTTCCGCGATCTAACTGCTCCCTTGACTCTTTCCCCATTCTCTTTCTCACTCTTTCTTCCTCTTCTTATACCGGTCCACGTTGGCGCTTTCTCTTCGGCTTTAGGGCCATTACCGGTGTGGATATTGCGATAGAATGGCCCTTCCGTCGACGATGGCGCATTCAGATAGCGAGGGTACCCACCTTCCGAGTTCTCTTTCGCGAAACGTTCTATTGGAAAGAGTTCGGTGGTCCGTACCACCGTAATACACGCCTTATTTCTCTCTTACTTTCTCGAGAAAAAGGAAAACTGTGGTTATATCATACCTATCGTATCGTACGAGCAATGCGCTGCTTCTACCAGCCGCACAGTACTTTCGTATACTCTCGGTAGAACGAGAGTTATTAGTCCTCGAGGATCCAGTTAACTGTACGAAAACTCTTTATCATCTTCCCCACCCAATCATCTCGAGACCCGTTCGCTCGTCTCTTCGTATTTGTGCTTGTATTGTATTGTACTACCTTGGACGAGCGAATAGGTATACGTGTATATATGAAAGAGCAGCTCGGGCGAGTTTATAGAGGAACGGTGGTAGAAGGCCGACCTTTCATATCGTCTCATACCAAAAGATTACGCGATCTTTTTTTCTACGTATGTAACATTTATCTACGTGCACGCATGCACGCTAGTATACTAGAAAAATATGTCCACCAACTAGATTCTCCGGAACGACTATTCTCGAACCTTTTTCTTTCGAATTAATCGAGGTCGATCTTTTGATCTTTGTTCGAGTCAAGCCGAATAAATGAACTATTTTAAATAAAAGGATCGCCTCGAGGTTGAGATTCAACGAACGTTTTAATCTCGACGACGTCGCGATCGAATTCTTTCTTGTTTTTTATTTCCTTTATCTTTTCTTTTCCACACTCGTTCTTTTCCATTTATTTTTTTGTCGATTTAATTTTTTACACATCGATCTTCATTACCTAACACTTTGGCGAACATGACGTCTGTCAGTTAAGGTCCTGCGATAGAACATGACGTCTATCGGCGACCTACATTTCATGTTTTCTCCGAACACGACGTTTACTGTATCCTGGGATGTTTATTCTATTTTTCCATGGTGGAAAGTATGCGATAAATGACAAAAAACAAGATTGACATGACTATTGATACGCCAATGAAAACATATGAGTTTCTATTAAAATCGTTCTATTAAAATCGTCAGGATTTAAAGATTTTGAAAGAATAATATTTGGATAAGTGTGTATATATATATATATATATATATATATATATATATATATAAATTCAGGTATCTAGAAAAGGACTCTATCATCGAAATTCGCAAACAAAATCGGGACGGCATGTTGCTAGCGTTTCACGGTGCTGCGTAACGGCGTCGTGAAATTCTCGGTATACAAATGCATCAACAGGGGCAGTACGGTATTGCAAAAACATTAAAAAGATATGGTACGTTTGACCATAAAACATGGAGGCCTAGTTAACCATAACCAGCGCGCCTTTATGCTGTGCGTGTAGCCTCATTAAGTTCTTATTGCATGCACGCACGCTAAACTGCGTCGCGGTGCAGCAACGTATCGATTAGAGAGAGTTGAGCGCCTTTTTAAGAGGGAAATCACTTAATCGAGCGCCACTAAAGTTCTCTCGACGAACTTCCAACGATATCAAAAGATAGATGCTCCGTTTCTACGTTCGTTGCGTTTACCGTGAAATCCAACTAATTAGCCATAAGACATTTTTTATCAAAGAATCGATTGCCGTCCTTCCCCTCTTACGTTCATCTCCGATATACGTGATAAGGCTAGGTCAACAGAGAGAGAGAGAGAGAGAGAGAGAGAGAGAGAGAGAGAGAGAGAGAGAGAGAGAATTAGTTTCCGCAGAGAGATCGTAGGACACCCATCTTTTGCCCGATACGCATTTTTATCTTTCTCTCCCTCTTTCCCACTCTCAATCACTCCCCATACCTCTCTACCTTTCTTCCTCCCTCTCGTTGTCTCTCTGGCCGTTTCATCGTACTTGCGTTCTTTTTTTTTTTATATTTTTTTTGTTTCTTTTTTAAGCGAGTCACGCTCGATGCGCGCAGGAATTTGCATTTTTACCGGATCGAGCCGAGTTCGATGCAAATTTCGGGTAAATTTTTCCCCATCACCTCTCCCCTAAAGCGGTCATGTTCCGCTAATCCACACGTTCGGTTCGGAAAATAGTCACCACGGCACGCGGAGTAGCTTATGGCATGCCCGCTGGTGGTTTATTTAAAACATCTACGCGGTTTTTGTTAACCGTACATTTCCGCGCACGAATTCATATCATGAACTGCACACTTTTTTGACGCACGGGAGACTGACGTTACTGTCCGTCTCACTCCCTCACGCAAGCCCCCCCTCCTCTCTCTCTCTCTCTCTCTCTCTCTATTTTTTCGTTGTATTCATTTTTACCGATCCTGTTCTCTTTTTTATATTTTTCGTTTTGTTCCTCGCTTTTTGGTTAACGGCGGTAATAACGTGCACGTTTACGTACAGGCTTTAACGAATGCACCAATCGCGAACACAACGCGCGCCGATTTCTCGTGCGTCGATCGAGAGACAAACAGAGAGACAGAAAAAAAAAAGAATCCGGTTCTTTCGAAAATTATACGGATTTCAGGACGGAGCCCGTTAGGCACGCTCGAATTATTTCGATGATACACGACTCGGCATTTCGCGAATATTTATGCGTACCGCCGGTGTTCTTATACAGCCATAATTCAGATGCCATTAGATTTTCACCTCGCAACGTTTCATTTGGAAACACAATTTTCCATTTAGCACTTCCGCAAAACCGGCAAAATTTATTCGCGCTCGCGCTATTCCTTGTTCTATATCATCATTAATTTAACGTGGAACTTCGTTTTGCTTTCCGCGCGTTTGCTTCTCTCTCACTCTCTCGTACTTTTTCTCTAGCTCTCTCTCTCTATCTCTCTCTCTCTCTTTCTTTCTCTCTCTTTCTCTCTCAATAGCACATGAATACTTACTCTCTCTCGTTCTTTCAACGTGATATACGTCTATCTTCATAAGTATTCATAGATAAGGTGCGCGAAACAGAGCCAATTAACATTGATTATAAAGAATTCAATGAGCCGACTTTTCCGATATCTAACAAGGTTATTTTATCTTTTATTCAAAATCAATAACTTATATTCATTTCATTATATTATAGATATTACTTATATTATAGATATTACTAGTCTAAGAACACATATGAAAGACTAAAAAATTACATCCCGTGGATTTTCAAGGAAAAATCATTTTCGAGACTCGACACTTTGACAGGAAACTTCCCATAAAACATGTGTTACACGTCGACTATGCTCGTTGACCGGCGAGAGAAGAAGTCGAGGAAGAGGGCGTTAGAAATAAGGAGCATACTTGAGCTCTCTTCACAGTATAATCTTTACGGTACCCATAAACTCGCTTTTTCATATCGTTCGCGGGCTCTTTACTAGAGACGCCATCATCCTTTCTAGCGCGTTCCTATCTTATTCTTTTTGTCTCCTTCTTCACACGGAGCCCCTTTTCTACGTGTCAGGACGACAAAATAATTTTCCTTTCCGTGCTACGAAGGATAACACGTGTACATTAAAGTACGAAATAGATAGATAGATAAAGACAGACAGAGAGAGAGAGAGAGAGAGAGAGAGAGAGGGGAAAAGAGAGAGAAAGAAAGAGGGGTAGAGGAAAAGAGAAAGAAAGAGTGGAAGAGGAAAAGAGAAAGAAAGAGGAAATTCTGCGTTTTAAAATTACCTCCCCTGCTATCTGGACATGCAGATATACACCGACGTGATTCATTCCTCCGTTTACCCTTTCCTACTACCTCGAACCCGTAAATTTACGTTTTCTTTCTCGTCGTCGCTACTCGACGTTGACCTCCTGCCTTGAACAGCCACGACACCTTAGCGTAAATTCTATCCTCCTTTCTTTCCAAGCTCCCTACTATAGTACTATCTCATCGTTGCCATCTCGTGTAAACGTCTTCGGAAATAAGGAAAGAAAAAGGAGGAGGAAAGGATCCTCTTTTCTTCTTATCCTCGATGCGAGCCCGGGAAATCCGTTAATATCTTCCGAGAAATCGTTATTCGCTTCCGCTCAAACGGATGAAAGGTCGGTACTTACTTCTCTAGGTAATTAAATACGAAGCTTGGTTATGCTGTATATAACAAATAAGAGAGAGAGAGAGAGAGAGAGAGAGAAAGAAAGAGAGAGAAAAAGAGGTCAGTTGTTAATTTAATACTTTTCTGCATCTTCTCTCTTATTATGAAGCGAACCATTTTACTTTTCGTGAAAGTTCTATTCTCCTTCGCTCGAGACTACTTTCTCCCTCTCTCTCTCCCTCTCTCTCTTTTTCTCTATAACGAAAAAACTGTTCATTTCCATTCGATAAACTAGTAGAAAGAATATTTCGTCTGAAAAGTGATATGCAATAACCCTCAACAATAGAGGATACTTATTTTAATATTTTCTCGTAGGAATGAAGAGTGGAGGTGAAGCAGAAAAAGTTGAAAAAACGTGAAAAATCTCGAAAGAGTCGAGCGAACATTATACGAGCTGTTTTTTTCAAAAAAGCACTGTTCTTTCGACCGCGCTCGGAATGCACGGTCATGTGAAAACGGGAGAAAACGATACGCGGATATGCAGAAAGAGAGATAGAGAGAGAGAGAGAGGGAGAGAGAGAGAGAGAGAGGGAGAGAGAGAGAGAGAGAGGGAGAGAGAGAGAGAGAGATAGGGATTTCATCACGGGATTCGAATTTGCGGTGCGTTTAACGAGTGCCGTAAAACGATAGAATGCTAAATCGTCGGGCATGTAGGACATGTATTCCGAGTCCGGCGTTGTCGGACAAAGAGAGAGAGATGGAATGAGAAAGAAGGGAGAGAGAGAAAGAAAAAAAAGAGAGAAAAAGAGAGAGAGAAAGAGAGAGAGAGAGAGAGAAGAGGAAAGCTTTCAAGGGGTAGAATCGTCGAGGGTGCGTTGTTGCATAAAGGGGTGTTGCATTCGGCGAAAGAGGGGTCAGCTTATTCGCGACACCTGAGTTATCACACACCAGGGATCGCAGTGATTCTCTCGGCCTTGTGGATATTCCGCGTTTACGTTTCGCGTTTACGTTACTCGTATATCGTTCGTTCGATGCCTCGCGAAAAAGGGACAACCCCTGATGCTATCCATCCTACGGGAACTCTTAGCGTAGCACGATGCTTCGTCCATTTCCTGTGTGCATCTCCTATTTCTCTTTTTCTCTCCCGACCGTTCCTTTTTCGAGAAATAACGGAAGAGACGGAAGAGCGTGATGGGATGTAAATAAACGCCTACGCCAGTCGTCCTTTTTAAAGCGAAATCGAAGGGAATAAAAAAGCCAATGTCGCGCTTACGATTCATTCGATTGTTTCCCTATTCGATTCTTCGAACTTTTTAACGATTCTACTAGTTATCACAATGATATCGAATTATTAGGCAAGTTAAAAAATTATCCGTAATAGTATATTGATATAAATAAGTTTATAAATATATTGATATAAATGAGTTTATATTCGTGCTACCTAGATATGTAATTTTTCTCGAAGCAATCTGGAAGAAATGTCGATTCAGATTCCTAGTTTTAGATCGACATTGGATGCCACCGTTATCGAAGTCCTTCTGTAAATGTCATTTGGACGAACAATCCGTCACACTTGTACATCCCTTCTCTCAACCTTTTTCACTCTCTCTCTCTCTTTCTCTCTCTCTCTCTATCTCTCTATCTCTCTATCTCTCTCTGTCTCTCCCTCTTTCTCCGTTGAACGTGTGCGTCGAAATCTTCGCTTCGTAGGCGCGCGTACGCAGCGGGTTGCATTAACTTGATTAAAGCTCGTATCGTTCCATCAACCGAGCACGCCGATGGGCGCACGTGAAAATAATCCTTAAAGCTACTCCGTAACGCTCGGAAATAATGAATTTTTCTCGTCCAGATTTCCTTTGTAACGCTGCACTCGGCATACTGTACGTATCGTCCGTGACTAAAAATTGCACAAGTGTCTGATTGTTTTCCAGGATAAAAGGTAAGCGAGCTCCGAGCGCGAACGTAATCATGCCTTATGTTTTTTTAATATCTTCTTCTGTTACCATACCCAACACCACTACCATCACTACCAACACCATCATCATTGTCAGCATTATCAGAAAGCTCACAGAATAGCACCAATGCGTTTATCACCCTCGGCAACCCCATTCGTGTATATATTGAATTGTACGCGAGATGCGAGTAACATATAAAAATCCTTCTTTTTTTTTCCACATAAATCGCGTGTAGTCCTTACCCTTACTCTTGAACAATCCTCACCTTCTTTTCTCTCTCTCTCTCTCTCTCTCTCTCTCTCTTTCTCTCTTTCTCTCTTTCTATTTCTCTCCTGTTACATTTCCCTTTGTCTTATGATCCACGGATATTACTGTTTTCTAGAGAGACCGATACTAGAGTTAAAAATTCAGAAAATGTCTTTGATATTAATTAATGTGCGTCGAGCAGACGACAATGCTCATCTATTTTTCTCTTATTTACCTCATTGTACCTTCTCAATCTCTAAATAATCCCCTTCATCATAACGACAAATAATATGAAAGAGAAAAAGAAATAGAGAGAGAGAGAGAGAGAGAGAGAGAGAGAGAGAGAAAGAAAGAGAAAGGTTGATATATAATATATTATTATATATGTATGTATATAATATATTTCTGAAAGATTACTTTGAGAGGATGATCGTACAGAGTAGGAAAGTCAATGCGATAAATTGAAACTATCTGAACGTCATTCTGAACTATGAAGAGCGTAGTATGTATATTCGCTCCAAATGAGAAGCGATTATTCGCCTTTGAATAGTTTCTATTACCAATTAGTGACTGTCGGTCATAGAAGCATATAGATACGTCAAGTACATTCAAGATTGAACGCAACAATCACATGTAACGAGATTCGACGGATCTCCAATACGATACTATGCTTTCTGATATTAATTATAATGATGTCTATTGTAACTGCATCATGATTAAGATAGGATAAATTTAAAAACTTCAAATTTTTTTCGGAGAATCATCTAAATAAACAAATGACGAGAATATGTTTGATTGATAAGATCTAATAAAATATAGAAATATTTCCGAGGACAAAAATCGTTTCCTTTTCCTTTTCTTTTTCCTCTTTTTATTCTATCTCTCTCAAACAAGGAAAGTGTACAAAGAAAGAAAGTACGTAGAAAAAGCCTGATAAATTTTGTAATGTTACGTAACGTTCTTTTGTTCCTTCGCTTTGTAATAAAAAGAAAAAAAAGAAAAAACGTGAATTAACGATGTTAATTAAGTGCATGCATAAAAAAGATCGCCCAGTAAATTATGGAAAACGAATGAATGCAAAAGAAAGATTCTTTGATGCGCTACACACGAGGCTACGAAGAAGAAACGGTGACGCACGAAGGAAGTACTTTGGATCTTTCGTAATTCATCCAGGTCCTTACCAATCGAGATAACTTCAATGATAGAAGCGTATTGCAAAGAGAAATAGAGAGAGAGAGAGAGAGAGAGAGAGAGAGAGAGAGAGAGAGAGAGAGAGAGAGAGAGAGAGAGAGAGAGAGAGATCTGTCGAGCCCGTTCTCCGAGTTCCTTCTTAATGAAGGAACTCGAACTTTCTTCGAGGCAAACAAAAGGAATCTACATTGGTATCTTACACTCGCCTTACTTTTCGCAATTTTATTTCTTATAATAGTTGACTCGATACGCAAATAAATTTTCAAAGTACCTATGAGTTAACAATCTTATTTCATCTTCTATTTTCGATTAATATTCTACTTTCTAATATTTACTTTTCGCTTTAACACATCAGCTGATTCCATTTCCCCTCTCTCTCTCTCTCTCTCTCTCTCTCTCTCTCTTTCTCTCTATCTCTCTCTCTATCTATCTATCTATCTATCTATCTATCTATCTATCTGACATCAGCTTTCGTGTCCACAGCTTTTCCATGCGTAGAACTTCGAAAGAGACGATGGAAGGTCCCAACGGTGAATGAGTTAATCGTCTCAACGATGTAGAGAGTGGACGAGCGACAAGTCCCATAATCCGAGATGTACATACATATATGTAACTCCTGGTGTCCTGTTCTTCTAGCTGTCGGCCGTTCTATATGATGCCGACACCCGATCTCTCGAACGTTGTAACGCTGCGATGGTGGTTTACCGATGGCGATGGCCTAGCCACAAATGCCATCGGCAGGAGGCCTTCGACGTTAACTGGACGAAACGCGATGCTCTTGCAACAACGAGCGAGAAAGCGAACGAGAATGCAAAATAGAGAGACAGAGACAGAGAGAGAGAGAGAGAGAGAGAGAGAGAGAGTGTGTCTGGTCTCTAAAATGAGGTTTGCCGTGCATAGGCGCGGGGAGGGACTGCCAGCAGGTTTTGGTACAACATCGAGGACACAAAGAGAATACGCGATGCACTTGTCTCCTACGCCAAATCCCATTCTCTCTCGGTCTGTCGATCCTGCTCCGTGTTCTCGGTTAAACGCGACGTTCACTCGCGGATCCCTGTCTAACACCACTTCGGACACCTATGCTCTTCTTTTCTCCTCTTCTCTACGCATTTCTCTCTCGTTTTCCATTTATTCCTTCGTCACCTATCGAGTTTGTTAATTCTATTATAATTTTCGTTATAAATTAAGACCATCGCGATATTATCTTCATACAACTTGGTTAAGTTTTATTTTGTGAATATAATAAAAAAAGAAAAAAAAAACATTAGGAAAATGGCACATTGCACAACCGACCACACGGTTCTTATGTTTTAACAAGGATTTCGATTCTATCTTTTTCTTTCTCTCTCTCTCTCTCTCTCTCTTTTGTTTTATTATTCTTATTTCCTTTTTTCCCTTTTTTACTGTTCGCTCAGTCGAACGTTCGATAAAATAGATAGATAAAAAACCTGCGTCGAGCTTGAAAAAGGGCAGACTTGCTTTTTCGAAAAATATTTATTCGACCGTGTAGTAGTTCCCTTTCCTTTTGCGCTTCAGTTTCCTTTGAAATGTTACTACTGCTTTACTATTGTCAAGAAATACATCGACACAACTTTTCCTCAGGACTTTTCAAGCTGACGGCGATTTTTACGATTGTCTTTCTTACAGTATCGTAAACATAAATTGTAATTACGTATTTTTATATAAAATCTTCAAAACATCAAACTGAAATCGTTTTGAGTTTATGTTATAGAAATATAATGGTACGCATAAACGTACATAAATAAGTCACAGAGCAAAAGACACGAGGACAAATATTTCACTGTAATTAGCCCTTTTTACGACCTCTCTCAAAGATTATGGCCAACTGGGTGATGAAATTTGTAAATACCGGGTGTCCAAAGGATTTGAAAGAGAAAGGAAAAGAGAGAGAGAGAGAGAGAGAGAGAGAGAGAGAGAAAAAAAGAAAGAGGGAAAGAGAGAAAAAAGAGAGAGAATGAGGGGGTGAATGAGACAGAAAGAGAGGAAGGGGAGGAGAGGAACAGGGTTACGTACGACAAGTTGTATTTCGTTAATAACGATAACGGCCGTAGTAATGCATATAAACAGCAAAGGCGTGCGGCTTATGGTCTAACGGTAAACGCTTTGCCAGGGATAAACGGAATGCGCGAGTGGGAGTCTCGCTGTAACCCCTTTGTGCAGAAAAGCCCCGTAAATACTCGCGCGATTATCTCCCGACGCGATTCATAATGCAGGAAAAACGATGCACGATTACGCAGTCAGCCAACGAATACCCAATCCGACTTTCTGTCTCTGTCTCTCTCTCTCTCTCTCTCTCTCTCTCCCTCCCACTCTCTCTTTCTCTCTCTACAAAATGATCTTTCTTTTCTCTCGTTCTCGTTTCCATTCACGTTCTTTCAGTCTCTTCCTCTTTCCCTCTCTCTCTCTCTCTCTCTCTCTCTCTCTCTCTCTCTCTCTCTCTCTCTCTCTTCCTCTCTTTCTATCGTACACAAACTTTCGACATCGTTTTATTTCTATCGATGATCATATAAATGCATTGAATCGTGAAAGAGGTAATACATTGGGAGGTAAACCCATCTATTTAAAGCAACAGCCAATGAAATATCCCTTTATTTTCGTCTACAATTATACATTGTTATATGAAATGAAAAATTATACAAAAGAATTTCTTTTTGACTCAACAGTATCGGTTTGTAATTATAAAAGAGTAATATGCATTATCTATAATAATTATGACGATATCGTTATTTCTTCTTTTTGTTTTTCCTTTACCGTCAAAAACCAAGTTTATACTCAATAGAAGTTTAAAAGAGGTTGGAATTATCACAGGTAATATCGAATATCTCTTGCAATTGGTGAATATGTTTTCTATTGCGTTAAATGCATGAGCGTATAATTAATGGCTTAATTATTAATTATTAATTTTCATTTCGATAACCTTTAATCGATAT
Organism: Dolichovespula media; assembly: GCA_911387685.1. Classification (NCBI taxonomy): domain Eukaryota; kingdom Metazoa; phylum Arthropoda; class Insecta; order Hymenoptera; family Vespidae; genus Dolichovespula; species Dolichovespula media. The sequence continues at coordinate 5,507,644 of OU426852.1, read as the reverse complement.
ACCGTAAAATTAGTTTGTGAATGTTACACGTTTTCAACGGAGAACTAAGGGAGTATGGGATAACGAGTACGTTTCCTAAAACATACGTATCTTCCGTGCTCGTTAATACGAAGATTGAATGCGCAAACATTATCTCGGAAGTTTGAATATATTGTAAAGCTTTCTAACAATTGTTATTGTAAAGCAATAATCAGCGTAGTGTAAATTCTAGTTACACGAGATATCCATGTATACTTGCAGAATATACCAGGTAAATGTTATTGTCTCCGGCTTTGTTTCTCTCTCTCTCTCTCTCTCTCTCTCTCTCTCTCTCTCTCTCTCTCTCTCAAATATCGCGGAACATCTGATACCTAGGGATACGAATTACAGCAAATTGTGTACTACTTCGATGCATGATACAGTAACATGACGTACACATCAATCGATAGCTTCTCGTATAATCGGTTCGCCCTGAGAAAATTATACCCACAATCGAGTAATCACAAATCATCTATAGTTACATAACATGTAATTAAATGAGTTATTAGAAGCTTGTTATCAAAGATATCTAATTAATTGAATGGAAAATTGTTATAGGAACTATTAGATCTTGCTGAAAAAAAAAAAAAATACACTTTTATAGATGAGGATAGATGATTTGATTTTCTATCGGACGTCATTAAAGATGAATATTCGGGTATGAGAACTCGCAGCATATGCGTCAGTTTAAAAAGCAAATTTATAATCTCCACTTTCCTCGAGGCAGCCGTTAACAAACCACAATCCGTGGCATTCTCGTTGTCGACCCAGGTAGTAACTTTGCTAAAAAGGAAGAAAGAAAAGGAAAACAGGAAGGGAGAAAAGAAAAATAACGAGAGGGGCTAACAAAATGCGACGAAAGAGTGGAAGAAGAGAAGGAGTGAGAGGGGGAGAGAGAGAGAGAGAGAGGGAGAGAGAGTAAAAGCTGGAAATGGAGACAATGGCAAGCGGCACACTGTCGCCCTTGGTCAACGTATCCTGGCGTTAAATTTCCTGGCCTATACATCGTGATGCTCTCTCTCTCTTTCTCTTTCTTTCTCTCCCTCTCTCTTTCCCTTTCTTTTTCTCTCTCCTCCTCTCTCTCTCTCTCTCTCTCTCTCTCTCCCTCTCTCTTTCTCTTCCTTTCTTGCCCTCTTCCTATTTCATAAAATAACTTACAACTCCACGACTTGCGACTCGCTCGGAATTAGGACAATTTCATACTATGCTGTCCTGCAAGGACTTGTTAAAGAGAAAAGGGATTTTCCCGTTTACGATATCGCGGGAATTCTCTAAAGAATCTCTTTAGTCGATTAGGTACGAAACGGAGAACGAACGAAACTGTTCTAGAATGTTATATAAACACATATAAATACATTTATTACGTATTAACGTTAACGAAATATACAATGATATCGAAATTATCTGAACGCGTTAAATGCTCTTACCGGTTACTGATAACGTTTCAAAATTTTATCCTATGCTATTCCATATTCCATAGACACGAAATTATTCTCCTAAATACATAATCTATATTAGTAGAATAATTACATATAAAATATGTAACACGGTAGAATAAACTGTACACTCGTACGAAAGCTGCTACTATAGTTTCACTTTCAGTTGAGTAAATTCCAAACGTATACATACTCGTACATGCATACATGCATAGATGCATGCATGGATTCGTACATAGGATGTATGCACGCATTTTCCACGTAGACGATTGCGGGACGCAGCTTTGCAGTTGCGGGATGCGCGCAGGTGCACCAATGTCGGAGTTTACTAGCAGTCTCTCGCGGAAAAGTAAAACATACCCTCGTTCCAGTTGCGGCCACTGCACACCGATATACCTTCTCTCTCTCTCTCTCTCTCTCTCTCCCTCTGTCTCTCTCTCTCTCTCTCTCTCTCTCTCTCTATCTATCTATCTATCTATCTATGTATCTCTATCTCTCGCTTTCTCTTTCTCTCTTGTTCGTCGCAAGGATAGAAGGGTGGCTGGTCGAACGGTGGAAAAAGAAGTACCCGCCTTCTCTAGAGGAAGAGTGGATGACGATGGTGCTGCTCGTGTGGAGCGTAGTTCCTGGCCATATTTACCGAGAGAATAGGGGGAGATACGGTTTTAGTTTTGCATTTGTCGGAAGAGGAGGAACACGGAGGTCGAAGCGGTCGAAGAAGCGGAACTGGAGGGTGGAGGAGTAGGATGAAAAGGGTGAGGAGAGAGATAGAGATAGAGAGATAAAGATAGAAGCATGTTGGATGGAAAGCCAACTTGCTAGAAAAGAGTATATGTGTGTGTGTGTTTATGTGTATGAGAGAGAGAGAGAGAGAGAGAGAGAGAGAGAGAGAGAGAGAAGGGATGGGCGTAAGAGAAACGTCGGGATCGGGTCCCATGTGCCTGTCACGGTTTTACAAGTCCATAAAAAGAGGAATTTCAGACTGAGTTAAATATTGCCACCGGCTCTCACTGAATTTCAAGTACGCACACGCGTTCGACGCTCAACGTACATACATGTACACTCGTGTACGCTCGTACACTCGTTACGTGTAACTCTAGATAGATATGTACGTACATTATGGGGATCTCGAGGACTACATGCGTTTTTTTTATGCGTATTTATTGAGAAGAGAAAGAAAAGAGGGAAAGGATCAGATCCGATAGTTTACATTTATGCTATCCTCGCGTCTTTTCGACTCACAAAAAGAATACCTACTTACTGTCTCATACTCAGTGTCTTTGTCTAGCGATTCGGAGTAGGGTGTTACATTGAATTTACGGGGATGTGACGGCATAAACAGGATTCCTTGCTTGCACGTGCCATTTATGGTAGTGTACCTTTTGACACTTGTTGGTACATAAGTATTATATATGTTAATACAAATTCTTTCTCAAATTCTTCCCATGGAAGAGTAAAAAAAGTATCTTTTATTTTAAATAAAAATAATCTAAACTGAGATAAATCAAATCAAATATTCTGTTTCCTTTCCTATTTTCTTTTTCTTCAGAAACCACAGTCTTCGAAATCCCTCGAAAAAGACTATGTTTCGTGGCAAAACAAAAAACAAACTTACAACGTACGCTTAATACTTAACCAGTGGCGCATCCATTGCTACCTTTGTACGTAGACATTATTATAGAAACGAACGAAGCTATTATTCCAAGTTTTATGTCGTAGTTTGTAAAATACATAGAAGCGTATACTCTGGCAATATTCGAAACGATAAAGTGGTATCCCGGAGCGCTTGAACTTTACGAAATCGCGAGTATTCATATTCTAAAGCAAAATTTTTCAAATAAACTTGTCAAAGATTTTTTTTTTTTTACTTGTAAACTCTCCTCGTGAATCACCTTGTACATTTTGGAAGAAAAATAATCAATTGATTCGTTAAGTCTACTCGTCGACGAACAATCATTTTTTCAATTATTTTTGAAGAAGAATCTTAATTATTTTCGATTGAGTTTTCTTCGTAATACTGACGTTAGTTTTCTCTTTAATTAACGTTAATGGATTATCCATTCATCAAAAGAACGACGCGTTAAATAACCGTCAGTTAAAATGCAAATTGCATTCCAAGATTGACTGCAGTTCTATCGGCAAAGGTTGTAACGTTTTTAGCTATGTATGAGTGCAGTAATCAATGTATATGTCAATGGTCGACCGTAATGAAAGTAAATTACGACGCATGACAAAAATTTGACGAGAAATGAAAAAAGTATAGTGTTTTTAAACCATTGCGATTATCTGCACGCAGAGCTAATGCATTCAATATAATCATGTTAAATGTGCGCTCGAAGCAAATACAACAAATAAATCTTTAACGAATACGAAAATGACGAAATACTGAGATTACGCTAATAAGACGAATTAATACAGTGATCATCATGAACTTATCTTGAAGATTTCGAAGAAAAACTTTCCTTCTTCATAAAAGTTGTATATATATATATATATATACAAAATATATATATATATATATATATATATATATATATATATATATATATATATATATAAAGAACGAAATATTGTAACAAAGTTCTCTTATACCATACATTTAAACGAAAGAGATTAAACGAGTACGGAATAAAAGAAGAAAAAGTATCGAAAAGGAGAATCTTAAAATTGAATGTACTCACTGCTGGTGTCCTGCTTCGGTTGGTTGCCCGGCGATGTCGCCCAGTTAACTTTCATTTCCTGCAACATTCGAAAGGAGAAAAAGTTCTTTAGTCGTACGTGCTTTCGGATTAAAAATAAAAGGAAGGTTTAATACGCGAACGGAAAACGAAAAGAGAGAACGAAATGAAATAAATGGAATTCCTTTTTGTAGATATATTTTCTTCGCAATTTTCGAGATATATTGATTCTCTCGACTCACCGACTTTAAGTATCAAGAACATATTTATTCATATTTATTCAGATTTCTCTTGAACGTGAAAGTGTTTCTGTCCAGTGGTGATACTGCTACTGTCAAGGAGGTTCATACTTTTAAATTCGAGTGTGGATTCGCGCCAATGCGGAAGTGCTTCTTCCTCTGCACTATCCCTGTAGAGGATAGCAGTCGGCGTCGGCCACCGGAAATGGGACGTGTCGGCTATCGTCGGTTCTTAACAGACGCCGTAAAACGGATTCTTTATGCGACGTTCTATATATACGATTTCTCCTTTTGCCGTCCAAGATATTTCGATAGATAGTAAAAGTCATTTTTGCTGAAATCGTAAGCACTCTGGAAGAGAGAGGGAGAAGAAGGAATAAGAGAGAAAGAGAGAGAGAGAGAGGAGGAGGGGGAAATGGTAGTACTAAAATGCGAGAAGTTAAGGGAATGAAAGAACTTTTTGCTTTTATCGCCGTGACGGAGCATGAGAAGCAAGTGATTAATTCGATGGTTTAACTTTCTATTATACGAATGACCTTCATTTTTCGGATTTACATTGGGTCACGGAATCGTTCGTATCGCTCGTCGTACGTTCTGCGCCCTGTCTAAATTTTTCTCTTTGATTTTCGATTTGCATTGCTTTCGATAAAATAAAACAAGGAAAATAATTGTAGATAAATGATGGTAATTGGTCGAATTATAACGACGATATCGAGAGCATTGTATAATGTCACATAATGGATATGTAATTGCTACGAACGTAGAATATCTTCCGGGCTATTAGTGCTCATTTGAATAATTCAGATAACGTAGGCATTAACAATAGTAAGAGTTTACGTGGAGAAACGATGGATACAAACAAAAACGTGATATTATTTTCGAATGACGAAATGCGAAATTAAAAATCGCTGACGGTCGCGCTAATTGCGCGTAGTAAGTAGAAAGGAAGAAAACGGTGGGAGAGGATTAAAGGGGCGAGCAGAGAGGGAAAGGTTGCAAAAGGAAGAGAAGAGAAAAAGTAGATAATGAAAAAATGGCGCAAACAGCATAGACAACGTTCTGCTCGTATCAGTACGAGGTTAATACGGTACACGACACACCGTGGTGGTAGTGATATTGAATCGTTACTTTTCATTTCCCTTGGACGTTGCTGCCATAGTCCTCGTCGGCGTTCCTATTTCCTCTGCAACGTTCGGCCATATACTGAATACGATACCTATCCGTTTCGGTCTGTTTCTAAATTTCGGTTTCTAATTAACACCGTTTCGCAAGAACTCCGATGTCCATCGAGAGACCACGAGATACGCAAAATACTCTCCGATCCTCATCCGTTCGAATTCTAAAGTTAAAAGTAATAGAATGTGAACAGCGGTCGAGACTAAATTTGGAATTAAAATTAAAATCGATCCGTAGATGGTTTCTAAATTTAGGCAATTTCGTAAGGACTCCAATGTCCAACGAAGGTCCATGGAATACACGAAATTACTGTCGATAGTAGTCAATTTCGAAGATAAATTCTACAATAACGGAGAGAACGTAACATAGCTGGGTAACAAAGTTATTATTATTATACGAGCCATCGACAAATACGCATAGGCGAATGAAGATTAAACGATACGTATCTAAACAATGACGTTGGGCTTTAAGATGTATTGGTTCGTAAACAAGTTTCATACAATTAGAGGACATACCAGCGTAATTGCAGCGTTCTGCAAACGATGTGTTCGACTCGTTCGCTTGTTGAACGTTGTTCGGACACTCGAAGAGATTACCAAATTGAGATAGATAATGGAGTAACTTAGTGTGTCAATCTTGAATGAATCAAGAACATTGATCCGAGGATTTGCAATTAATTGATGTAATTCTCGTAAACTCGTTGCATATAGCATTTCGTAAGTTGTTTTATAATTCATAGTAGGCATCTTTAATCAGCGATTTCGAACGTCGAGTGATAATCTCATCGAATAATTTAAATCTCACCTACGATCTCTCGTTCGTTGCCAGTTATAATCGACATTTATAATCGGCTTCGAGTTCACGCCGATCCGATTTCGAACGAGAGCTACTTAAATTACGTCTCGGGGCGTAAAGCCAAACGCACTTTTCACGAATTTCGCGAATCCAATCGCATAGTATTCGTGGGGGCACGAATACTAACCACTCACGATGGTTGGTTCTCGTTTTCCACTACCACTCTCACTCCCTCCCAAAATCGATACGTTCGATGATAATTGAACCGAATTATGGCGAAACGCGCGAGAGTGGTGGCAAAATAGTCTGCCAACGAGAAGTGGAGCTCGATAAAGCGTTTATGCCGAGGCTTTGTTCGATTATTGATGCACCGCGGATCATAAAATGCTATAGAATGGTCATTGAAATATATCGATGGAATGCCACAATTAAACGAATGCGCTAAAAATCGGAAAATTTTTTTCTCGTATTATGGTTGACCAAACCCGACTCGCCACTATAAACGTGTAATGTCGCTCACGAGTAAAATCCGCACGTCGTAACATTGGAGTATAAAAAAATAAAAAACGAAAGAAAAAGGGGAAAAAATGAAAAAGTGAAAAACCGATCGAACGAACAAAGAGAATATAATACTAAACATGGAAAATGATTTTTCGGGGTCATTTAATTCTATCGAGAAGGATTACGTTCTTATACGATGCCGCCAACAAAACGGCTAGTACGAATTTTAACGGTAAACGATTTGTCTTGTACAAGGTGTTCTCTCCGATGCGTTTCCATTTAATCTTCCTTGGGGAAAGTCAAAAAGTAGAGTTAGACAAGTTTAGTGAATAGTCGTCGAGATGGAAAGACACTTTTTCAATTATATTTTTACTTTTTTTGAAAAATCACTCGACCAGAGGTGGATATATAGAACGAAGAAAAAAAGGGAGGGAGAGGAGTAGTAGCTTCTTTCCCAGGATAGTAACGTTAAGTAAAGACTGGAGAAAAGCAAAACGGAGAAAGGATAAGGAATATGGAGCGAGGAATAAGTAAGTAAGCGGGGTGACTTCGTAAGTAAGGGAAGCAAGTAAGTCCGGTAAGTAAGTAAGTTAGGGCAGAAGGAGATGGGTGGGGAGGGAAGTAGCGTAGTGGGCAAAAGGTGGTAACGTTCGCGGAGAGCACGCGTGGGGCGAACGCGCGGAGCTAACGACGGGCCCGCAGTGTGTCTGCAGCAATTTGCAACTTTTAATAGTTAGCCCGGGTTTGCACGCCGAGGTCGTCCGCCGTTGCCCAGAGCCCGTTGTTTTATAGTTTTTACGGCGGAGGCGAGGGGAGCAAAGCAACTTTATATGTCGTAGTTTTCAACGGTTAATGCACACGCGCCTTATGCCCTCGAATCCAAGCCCCGCTATATTTATATATTAAAGAGTTAAGTTTCCGGAAGCGCCTTCTCGCGGTGTTATTCTATGTGTATTTTCAAACTTTCATTTTAAATAACGTTTCTCTACCCGTACTATACGAACACGTTATAATACAACCACACGATTTATTTACGACTATTCCAAACGATATTCCGCGTTCCGGGAGATATCTTCTGATCGCTGACGCGATTTTATCCCAACGCCCCGTCCTTAATGGTCGACTATGCTGTTGCTTCGCTCTATGGATATAGATACCTATCTCCCTCTATCCTCCTTCTTTCATTCCTACACAACGAACCTCTACACCGAACCTCTACATTCCTCCTTCTCTTCTTCCTCCTTCCATTCCTACACAACGAACCTCTACGTCGAACGTTAGCCGTCGTTCCGAACGCTTTCGTTATGACGAACGAGAAGTCTCTTTTTGATGGCCGCAACGAAATTATATTTTCCGCTTTATATACAAGCCGAGCTTTACGAGCGGAACATCGTTTTCCAAGGTATCTCGAGCTCGTTCGATATTTTCTATCGAGTCCCATACGAAACTGCAACGTCCCCTTTCCCTCTTGACAACTTTCGAATACTATCGCGTACGAAAAAATCCAACTTATTTTCTATATTATGTTGTCTTTATTTGGCAATGAAATCTCACGAACGATATAATTATAATGTTGATTATTTAGATAAGCCTACATCGTTTTCTTGTCTTCCAACGAAATGGTTTCTTACTCGTTCGACGCAGACGACACTATCGAAACTCCAATCCAAAACGATAGTTGGCCGATTACATATTGCAGTCGGCGAAGGGTGAGTTATCGCAAAGCTGGCGAACACGAATTGGGAGGAGAGAAATCGGCCAGAAATTGCAAGCTGCTGCACTTTTGACCTTAGCCGGGAAGTCGCCTTGCCTGAGAAGATATTTATTGTCCTATTATCTTGATTGATGTTCTCTCTCTCTCTCTCTCTCTCTCTCTCTCTCTCTCTCTCTCTCTCTTTCTCTTTCTCTCTTTAACCTTTCTTTCTCCTCACTCTGGCCGGCCACTGACCAGTATCTTATATAAGTACGTTTAATGGCGCAAGGCCGTTTCGGACCACCACCAAGAGGAGACTAAAGGGGTGGTGTCGGTTCTCCACCCTCGTCGTTGACTAACGTTACGATCGTGTAGAAGTCGCTGCTTGCTTCGGTCACTTCGTGTGTGCCATATCCTGCGTTCTCTTATATCTTCTTACTTTCTAACCACATGGCGCCATTAGTCCGTACCACTACTTCCCGCCTTTCTCACCCCGACACTATAATAACTCACGGAAATGCCATACTCGGTAATTTACGGGAACGTTTACTTTCTTTGCTCGCGTGAGCTCACCGGAGGCCTAGCCCATTTCGGGAAATTACGAAAGGACCGCTTTTACGTGTTTGTCTGGCTTTGGGATGTGTTTGTAAAATATCGACAGGAGCTTCCCAAATCGCTAGTAATTTATACCAATATTATTATTATTATTATTATTATTATTATTATTATTATTACTATTATTATTACTATTATTATTATTACTATTATTATTACTATTATTATTATTATTATGATTATTATTATTATTATTATTATTATTATTATTATTATTATTATTATTATTATTATTATTATTATTATTACTACGCAATTCCCAATTTAAAAGTAATTTGTAATTCTTCTTAATATTATTTATCAATTATATTGTACTTATATATTAAACTCAATATTACTGTACTTATATGCGAATGATTACTGATCTGTATCTAATTGAAAAACAATAGTATAACTATTATCAGTTTTAACGAAACAATCGCATTTTAACATGCACGAAACATGAGGCGGTCCATCCGAAATGTAAACTCCATGTCTGTTCCTTTTTTTTTTTTTTACACTCGCGACAGTACTGACCAACCCGTTCTCGTGCAAAACTGTAGACAGAAGTCTGGTTTTACCACTTTGAGTATTCCTAATTACATTTGCTATGCTAATACAGATGAAGTTCCCGCACCATCGACCGAGGGAAAGACGAATAAGAGAGAGAGAGAGGGTCTATACACTGACGGCTTGGTATAATGAAACACAAATTGCGTGCTAATGCCTTTCGCTCTAAAGTCGTATGCACGACGAATTTGGTGTTACATTTCGAAATGTAAAGACCATTAATCAACGTTACTAACGAGGTTTCCTTGTATGCTGTATTAAACCTTCACGATGCATCAATGAACGACTTGACGGATCTCAAGAAGTAATCGATTGATACTAAAAAAAAAAAATTATAGTAACAAAAACAATTCTAATATTTACCAATTGAAAACTCGGCCAGTGTCCATCGTGCAAGTGTCCATTCCGTACGTAAGATCAATCGAAATACAAGTACGTAAATCATTCACTAAATACGTAACGATAAATCGGAGGAGCGTTCACACACGTTTATCTTGCTTGAAGATACACAAAGAACTAAGATTCCAAATTGAAACGACCTCCACAGAACGTTGACACTTTGACCTCAATGTATTATTGCGTTCTCTACGTACATCCAGTGCCTATCGAACTCGTAAATAAACAAAACAGTTATAAGTACTTTGAACGTTGAAGGGCAATGGAATAAAGAATACAAACGATTCTCCGTCGTTCCTTTTAAATAAACACATTGAAGAAACTTAACGCTTTAATATTGCTTTCGCTTTTCTTATCAAACAAAATTCAAGAGATACTTCGATGTAACTAAATGGATCTTCCATCGATTTTTTATGAAAAATAGAGTTTCTTCGGTTTATCCCTCCCTCCTCTCTCTCTCTCTCTCTCTCTCTCATTCACTCTTTGTTACTGATTCCCTCTGTCTCTCTCGCTTTTTCTTCGATGAATGGTTAGCGAGAGGAGAAAGAACAAGCTCCAGGACACCGATGTATATTTGCGTGTGTGTTTGCGTCGAGAATGATGCAAGTAGCTTCCCTTACATAGTAGAAGGAGAAATACTCCGAGCCATACCGCACTAACCTATGATATATGATTATACCGCATGCTCCCCGTTCGTATCTTATTATGTATCACTATACTAGTACATACGAGAAAGCCCATACTCCTTACTACCACTAGCCCTCTATCTCACCCTCTTTTCGTGGAGAAGTTGCTCCTAGTTGTATTCGGCTTAGCTCCCATTGCCCAAGATTATAGTGCCATTCGTTTGTTTCCTCCTCTCTCTCTCTCTCTCTCTCTCTCTCTCTCTCTCTCTCTCCCTCTCCCTTTCTCGCCCACTCTCTCTTTCTTACGTACACATACATGCGGTTTATAAGGTTGCATTCGGAGGGGATATCTGGAAAGCACTCACCAATCGTCGTGCGAGTGGAAAAGATCTGCGGATATTCAATTTAGATGGGATGAATTTAGACAGTGAGAGAGAGAGAGAGAGAGAGAGAGAGAGAGAGAGAGAGGGAGGGAGAGAGAGAGAGAAAATCGAACAAATGTGATCACTAGCGTTTTAGACTTATCTCTTTTTTTCTTTATACTTTTCACATTTATCGAAAACTCATTCCTATATATGCCATTTACAGATTTCTTATTTTCCCGTCACCATTGTTTAAGATAAATATATCTCTACAAGGATATATTTATCTGGAAAATCTAGAAAACTAAGATTTTCGATCTATATATTTAACTGATCAAATAACTTCTCATATAAAATACAAAAATATATTTCTAGAAATAGCATTTCTTTTTTCTCACATAAAAAAAGATGAGCCCTATAAAATTGTGAGAGTTAAAATCGACTGGTACACTCTCGTATGTTATTATTTATTCCGCGTATAAGCAATGTTTCGACATAGAGTTTTATGATTTATTCACATCCAACATGCCATTTGACAAAAATGTCATCAAGTCTCTTGCAATACGAAAGCATGCTTTACGATCGAAGACCCTTTTTTATCTTGAGCTATTTGACCCTTTCATCTGATGGGTAGATATAAAAACAGTAACTACTCGTTCGGCGTAAGTGTGTTAGAGAATCGTCGTAAAATAGGGATACTTGTTACTTCATCAATTATTAATCATTCGTCAGAAAAAGTTACCAAATACCTAAACCCTTAGTAGAGAAGAATATTTATATATATATATATATGAGACGCATGGGACAAAACAAACGTTTGTTTGTCCGTATATCTTAGCCCTTCTCCTTAATTTTCTTTCTTATTTTTGGAAGGGAACCACTACTAGTGTCCTTTAAATACGGCATGTGAAAGGTCACCGACAAATATTCACCCTAAATTCCCGGCGTAGCTCTTTCCCTAAATAATGAAGAGTCAATCCTCGTAAATCGCTTTCACTTGCATGTGCCAAGGGCGCGTGTCCTCGAACGATTTTCGTTCTTATCGAATTCCAAGAGCGCGAAGTAGTAGAGTATGGTCAACATTAAAATTTATTTCAATCGACGCAAACCGCCTTGTTCGATCTTAACAGATCTTAGTTCAGAATCAATGTGGATCGTTTTACAAGATTAATTACTGTGATACGAAAGCGAAGATGACAATGCGAGAGAAAGATAAAAAGGGGAGAGATTGTGTTCATTTAATATTCTACTCAATCGAAAAACAAGTAACGTAACGATCTTGTCGAGAAGTTAATATTCTGTAAATGGTTAGAACGTTCGAGACGAGAAGTTTCTCCGAAGTAAAGAGTACCGGAGTCATAAGAGAGGATTTCAAGGAAGGCAACGAAGAAAAAGGAAGAGACACAGTCGAAGGGAAGGTAAGTGTATGAGAGAGAAAGGGAGGAGAAAAGACGAATGCACGAGGACGAAAAGACGAGTGGCTCGTGCTTAAAGATAAGATCTTTTCTCGAGTGAATTTCACGCGTTCACCCCACGGTGGGCCACGTAAAACGCAGTTTACTCATAGTTGAGACGCTAGCTCGTCGACGAGCCGTGCTCCAAGCATTCCTGACAAAAAGCACGTACGCGGATGCACATGACGGAGAGAGAGAGAGAGAGAAAGAGAGATGCACAGAGAAGCTAAGGTTAAGCGAGAAAGCTACCTTCGAGCTTTCGCCACGAGCTTTCGCTACGAGCTTACCCTAGGAGCTTCTTTACCGAGAATCATCCCCCACCATGGAATGTGCTTCACCCCCTTCAAGTGGCTCCTCGTGAAACATTCTAAACGCGTGGCTCGACCTACTCCCCTTTTGCCCTCTCGCAAATGTTTCCTACGAGTTTTCCTTTCCTTCGTGCTTGGCTCTAATGAACGAGCGTTATGCGCGCCAACTGCATCGCCTAATTCCTTTTCCCGCGGACATTCGTCAAATATTTCATCGATGTCTCTACACGCTTTTCCTATTCCCTGGCTTTCCATTTGTCTTGGCCAAAGTATACATCACTATCTTTCTTCTTACCTCATAAACGTACGTATATGTACATCAAAGCAAACGCATAACCGACTTCTGGTAAAATCGAAAAATACGAGGCATATATGCGAACGAAGCGTAGAAATATAGCGAATTTATTCGATACTGTTTGTTCCCCAACATTCCAACAAGAAGTTTCACGAGAGTAAATGTTTGCAAATTCCTCGGACGTAAGGTTCGTCCCCGCACAAATGGAATACCCGATGTACATATTTAAACACCGATCGAATGTCTACTACCCACTAAATCTTTCATTTCCCCGCCGAGCTCGGAATTCGGACTTTAAGTCCTACTTGGATCTGAATTTGGTGAGACTGCGCGCCGGTCGTTATTGAGTTTGCCTCGCGAATCGGAAATAATTGAAAAGAGAATCGAGAAATACGGCTGAAGGAAAGAAAGGCGATGTGCCAAGGTACTTCCGCTGAGGAATAATAAAGCTTCTTTGTCCTTCTTCCTAGAAAATCGAGAAACGAGTTAGGTGATCTTTTATCTTCTCTTCATCGATATGTATATTTTATTCTACATGAGATGATAAGAGGGGCGAGAGCAAACAGAAACAATTTATCACCACGATGTCGTGGAGCGTAGAATTCAAAAAAAAGTAAGAAAGGAAGGAAATGTGAAAAAAGGGCAAAGGAAAATGGAGACGAGGGAACGATTATACGCTCGATAAAAACGATACAATGTACAATAGTATAGTGAAAAGTGTCGGAAGTGAATTAATGCCTCGATAGTGCTATAGTCATTTTTAATCCTTACCGCCTTCGTTACTTTGTAAAACGAAATATTTCCATCTACAGAAACTGCATCTGGCTCTACGATCTTTCTTTATGATTATATCGATCGCTCCGATCTTTTTTTATCGAGACTATCGATTAGTTTTAATAACTCTACAAATCTGTCATCCTACTTATTGTCAACCAAATGTTTATCCACCTTAGAATAACGTTCTCGTACTACCTCCAATCAAATCCACGTATAAATTTTAGTTATCACCGTTGTGTTTCATTTCGTCGCATTCCTACAAAGAAAATACTTTTTACATCAACATTATTAACTCGTAACGTATTTAACAAAAAAAAAGCACACACACAACTTACTAAGAATGCTTTTGACGAAGAAGTTCATAAAGCGTAAGGTGAAACTAACAAGTTGAAAGTAATTTCTCTAGAATGTGATTAAATAAGATGGTTTCCTCAACGAAGGGGAGTACGTAATAATAGTATAAATTCGTTCGATATCGCGATATTAGCATGCGAATGAGATTCAGGAAACGTGCTCGACGTCGGTTCACGAACTTCGTTCCCCTTCCTTTCTCTCTCTCTCTCTCTCTCTCTCTCTCTCGCACTCTCTCTCTATTTCACTCTCACTCTCTCTATCTCTCTTTTTCTCTTTCTCTTTTTCTTTCTTTTAGAAGCTTTAAGAAAGCAGAAAGTAAGGCTTTAGAAGATTCTCGTGTATTTTAACGATTTTCCACGTGCCGAAAGAAAAGGATAGTGGGATGAAAAGGAAAGATGCTGACAGTAGATAACTTCCTTTGTTTCTTTCGTTCGGTGAAGCTTCGTTCTTTCACCAAACGAAGAAGTACGAAAGGAAGGAAGGAAGCAAGGACGAGAAGGAAAAGTTGAAAGAGCTTGAAACGACAGTCGTAGGACTCGCTTTGACTGGCATCGCCGTCGGAACTGGTGCATGGTAGCATTCGACGAAAGAAGGTGGCGAATGCAGTGAAGCAACCGAAGAGTCAGACGAACGAATTCTTCCCGTCGATATTTAAATTCCACACCAAGAAGTCAGCGACAGGTCATGGACGTGCGCCTCGTAGACTTTGATCCTCTCGATAATTACATTCTTTCAGTTTGAAAGTGGAAAGGCAGTGGTGGCGGCTCAACCATGCCTCCGTCACCAAAATATCTCTCTCTCTCTCTCTCTCTCTCTCTCTCCTTTTTTCTTTTATTTCAGACATTAATCGTATACGATCTCATAAATTTTACTCTCATTCATTCAAGCATTTAAATTATCAATGCAAATAATATTATATGGAATTCTATCGATTTTAATGACCTGACCGGGTTGATTAAAATGTATATATATATATATATATATATATATATATATATATATATATATATATATATATATATGATTGAATATTATTGCGATAGATTGGACTTGTACGGGCAGTAATATTCGAAATAATTTCCAAATGGAAAATACACGATATCATTTTCCTGCCGTGGAAACAACGAAGGACGAGCTAAAGATAAAAAAAAAAAAAGTGAAAAAAAAGGAAAACAAAGAAATCCTCGTGAAGTTTTAGTATTACAATTCGAGATGGTTGAAATAAGAAACAAGGAGCCAACGAGAATCGCAAAGTGGAGTAGAGGATCCGGAGGTAGAGAATTAAATATACTATGCGCTACGTTGAAGGTTGGAGAACGACGGAGGGCTCTTGTAAAAGAGTCCGGTAGGCAAGAGGTCTGGCGTGTCCCTAGAGAGCTGCTTTGACATCCTAGCAGTAAGTACCCGCCGCACGTTTGCCTCTTTCTATCCATGGTCTTTGTCTCTCTCTCTCTCTCTCTCTCTCTCTCTCTCTCTCTCTCTCTTCATCTCACTTTCTCTTTCTCTTTCTCTCTCTCTCTCTCTCTTCCTTTCTCTCTCCCTCTCTACTCGTATAAAGCAGTGCACCACACTAGTATAGGATAGTATAGGCACTACACTTGTATAGGATACACACACGAACGACTATCCTTGTTCTCCTCGTCGCACCTATGAGCGTTGAGATCTCCCGAGCAACGAGGGAATCTTTGGCCTATTTACGCGCAAACTCGTAAACGATTCCAATTATCCGATAATCCTTCCAGGACCCTTTTGTGATACATTTGACCTGCTTTGAATTAAAGAAGGATACACCAGAAGAAAACTTTACATTCGTCGATACTATCTTGTTGATCGATCGAATGAGATTTTATCCATTTAAATTGTTCAAATTGTTGAATTGTTTTCCCAGAAAGGATTAAGGATTACTGGTTTTTTCGGGTTATTTCTAAAAAAGAAAAAAAGAAAAAAAAAAATAAATAAAACTAGTGACTAGTGACAACGAAGGATTCTCGAATGCTCTTATTCCTCGGTTCTTTGTCGTCCTTGTTTCGTGTGGTACGCGCTGAAAGTTTTATGAAAGAAGATAGAGATGCAAATATCGGAGGTACGGGGAAAGTGAGGTGATACGCGCTGGGTGAGACGTGGTGAGACGACGATAGAGGAAGGAGGAGGATAAAGAGAGGAGAAAAGAAATGGAAAAAAAAAGAGAATAGAAAGAGGGAAGGAAAGAAGAAAGAGCGTAGCAAACGGCTCAGTCTCTAAGGTTCCTCCGCGGATTGCGAGAGTGCGAGATTGACGTGAATATCCGGTCTCTGCTCAATAAAACACGCAAAACAAAAAGCCATCGTAAAACATCGGTTTAAACTTTCATACGAGTCTACCCAGATGCTTCCCTCGCTTTTCCTTCTTCCTTTCCTCTCTTTCTCTACCTCTCTCTCGCTCTCCCTCTCTCTCTCTCTCTCTCTCTCTCTCTCTCTCTTTGCTCCAATACAGGACGGTCCCTTTCCGTGTTTCTTCGCTCCCTTCCGCTCCTTACTTTTCTCCTTCTACCCTCGCCTTGCTATGGAAATTTCTCCTACGAAAGAATAACCAAGTGTAACTTGTACGTGATGAGCTCTACCACTTTCTACTCTCGCGTAAATGGCACGCAGATATATACGAAAAAAGCGGCATTAAAAGCGAATGAAAAACCAGGATATATCGAATGGACGGGGGGATGTTGTTATAAAAATTCTATTGAATATCGTATTTTTTCATTTCGCATTTGTACCGCCATGGTTTACGTTTTTTTTTACGTCGGACGATATCACGTTACCAATGTAATTTGCTTCGTTTGGATATAGTATTGGATTAATAAATCGTTTTAGCCGAGCTACGTTTGGGTCAAAAATGATAATTGACGATTTTTGTGAAGAAAAGAGAAAAAGAGAGAGAGAGAGAGAGAGAGAAAGAGGGAGGGATAGAAAGAAAGAATTACGAAATACATACGTGAAAACAAATAAACAAAACTTTTGCAAGTTGTATTTTTAGTAATTTATTTTCGGTTCCAATGAATACCTACCTATTAGAAGCAAGTCTAAATCAACGGATCGTATCTCACCCTAACATTTGTTCCAACACAATTCCTCTCCAGCGATCAATCAAGATCAAATATCCTCTAAATAACGTTCGATAACATCCCCTTGAAATTTATCTTTCCCGTGCTTTTTATTCCCCGCAACGAACACCGATAAAATTCCGAGCATTCGGAACTTTCAATAAACGTACTCTAGAGGCTACCGAAAGCTCGAACAAATTTTTAAAAATTTTTATCAACATCCTATTCAAAATATACCGATATTTGAAAATCACGGCTGGTTGTCTTCTTCGGAATGACGAAAAAACTCCTTTGTAGCTCTAACAAGAAAAGAGTCTTTGTTCTCGAAACAAGAGAAAGGACTATTTAGGATCCCGCGGGACGTTTTCTAACTAGAGGAAGCAAATGAAGAAGATAACGTCCCCAACGAAGAAGCGCAGCTTCCTTTGGACTTAACCTCCGACAAAGAAGGTGGCCGCCGCCACTGGTACGACTTCTTTGTCTGGAAAATTAAATGATAAAAACATGGCGTAGCTTCCGTGTCACCTCGATTATATCATTGCCGCCTCTTCTCTTCTTCTGTCTTTCTCTTGCTTTCTCCCTCTCTCTCTCTCTCTCTCTCTCTCTCTCGACTTTTACTTCTTCCCTCTTTCTATTCGTCTTATTCGCACGTAGCAACGTATAAGCTCTAATTTCTTGTCCTATTTTAATAAGAAATCTAACAAGAAAGCAAGAAGAAGATGATTCCTCTTTCCTCTCCTCTCTTCTCCTCTTCTATAAACTTTGTCCGTATGCAGTCGGGTTATACCCTACGTCTTAATATCATCTCATAATGGAATTGTATCATTAGTTTTATAATGTCCTCGCTATTGTCTCTTTCTTGCAACGACGACTGTGAGATGAGAAAGGTTGACGATGAAAAGTTCCGTATGGAATACACGTCGAAAACCATTACTTTTCTTTCCGCTTTATTTCTATTTATAATCGCACGATACGACGACGCGAATGTCTTTTCTTTTTGGTAAGCTCGACGATGATAAAAACTCGTGACGTGAAACGAGAGATATTAATAAAAAAAAAAAAAAAAAAATAAAGAACAATGGGACTCGATAGATACTCGGAGTACAAGTCGAACCTATTTACCGACATTTATTTAATTTATAGCGCGTACATATCAAGAGTATTAAACGACGTCGCTCTTGACGTAACGTGAATTCGTTCACACCGAGTTATAAAAGCAATTCAATTTCTTCCGCACGATTCAGCTCGACTAAGCTGCAGTTACGATAATTCAATTGTTATTACGTCCCATGGACGGTAGTAGCTCGGAAGAAGCTTGGATTAAGAGCCGTTGACACGGAGAATCCTGTGAACTAGTGTAGGTCATTAATTTATACAGCTTACTCCTCTGGCATTTCGAAAAGCTTATGATCGCTTTTGCATACACGGTGCTTCATCTTTTACACGGATGGCCTCTTTCTTTCTATCCTTCTGCTACTCTTCGTCTCTCTCTCTCTCTCTCTCTCTCTCTCTCTCTCTTCTCTTCTCTTCTCTTCTCTTCCTCTCTTCCTCCATCCTCTTTTCAATAATGAATCAAACGTACGGAAATGTAAGTCCACTCTTTTGAAATCCAACGTGTCTATACGCTGGGCATAATAAAACCACGCGGAAGCAAAAAAGGAGACGATCTAGAAAACGAGTTATACCGAGTTTTGGTTCACCAGAAAAGAGAAAGAGGAAGAAACAGAAAAAAAGAAAGCAAAAAAGAAAGAAAGAAAGAAGGAAAAAGAGAAAGAAAAAGAATCGGACTGACTCAACGTTGGATCGTACATGGATCATTTCTACTATGGCAATTCATCTGATACATTCCTTTTCATTCTTAATAGAGACGACTCGTTTCATCCGGCGAGCTCTCACGTCTATCGACTTTTACATAGGAGCGCATCGAACTTCTATCGAACTTCGAAATATGTTTAGAAGCACGTTCGTATATCTAACTGCGTACCGTTTTTTGGTATGGCTCTCTAGGAGAAACGCCGGCTTTGCTCTTCCTCTCATTAAGTCGACGAGCATAATGAGGACGTTACCGAGTGAACGAGGCTTCTGTAAAATCTTTGAAAACACTCGAGCCTCCAGCTACGTTTTTCTGACGTTAATCACGGCGAAAAATAAAAAAAAAAAAAAAACGAAATAACGTCGAGAGATATAAAGAGAAGGGAGGAAATAAATTACACGCGTCGATACAGCGGGTGATTGTTGTACGTTCGAGTTAGATGTTATGCCCATAGATACGAATTCCGTCTCTTAATGAGAATATTTCTCGAAACAACAAAGCTAGATAACTCCCATGAAATTGGATGGCTCGAATCGTAACCATGATAAATCCGCGCGAACGAAGATGGAAGGACGGTTCACGAGTTATTTCATTTTCTCGAAGGCCTTTGTGCGTTAAGCCAATTGCAATCCGATGAAAAAGATTTTATCAATGACACATCTGTATATGCTGTTTATCATCAACGATGGAACGTGTGTTGTTTGTCTATCGACTACGCGTCTATTTGCTCGTAACGCATATCCCGTTACAGCTTTCGCTCGACGAATCTAACGAAACGTCAATTATGCACATACACGAATACCCGACAATTTCATCCGTACGCTCTGTTCACTGAAATAATTGGAACGCGCATCTCTGTCACGTATGAATAATTGAGCTATTACAAACTATGCAAATAATATCTTTATTTATGACAACCGGAGCTCAGCAATATAATGACGAAACGTACGCGCGTGCACCTTATATATACGAACGCTGCAAGCATCGACTTGGAAGAAACTATTTTTAGACTTTATGCAAATCATATTCAGCATTGCTAACGTCTATAAAACAGAAAATATTCGTAGTATGGAGCTAGCGAAAGACATGACATAGCAAAGAGCGAGAATATCATTTGAAATGAGAACAAGGAAAAAAAATCGAAGTGGCAAGGAACACGTGCAAGTCCACGGACTCTCATGTCTGCTAAAAACGGAGCCTCGAGAAAGCTTATTCGCGTTTCTCGCGAACGGCGTGCTCACGCAAGCTTTCAGCTGGCACAGCGTGTCGGCACGAAAGCGCGTTTTTCCAAGCGCTTACCGATTGGTCCACCTTGGAGGCTGCGCGGCCGGGCCAGTTGGATATTGGCCGGCGTGGTAGAAGACAAGCGAAGCTCTGTGCTTTGCCATTGGCGGGGGGCGGAGCCAGTTAAAGCTTTCGCGAAAGCTTTCTCTCTCTCTCTCTCTCTCTCTCTCCCCTTTTGCTTGCTCAACACTCCCTATACGTATACAAGTTTTTCTACAATCAAGGCTACTTTGAGGTTCTCGCATAATTTGGGTCACAACGGCATTATGCGAATTTTTTTTTCCCGAACATTTCATGAGAGTGAGAACCCTAGCCCACCTGATTCCTAAATATCTCAACTCACGGCTCCTCTATTCGAATATTTTCGACCAATCCTGAAATTCTTATTCGTTTTGAGTCGAACGTATGAGAGAAAAGTTGAAGAAAAAAAAAGTCACTGGTTATAGAAAAGGGCTCCTTTGCTCCCAGCAGAACTTGCTTTTTTCTTTCACAGGTCCCTCTATTTATGTGTCTTGTTGGAAATCTGGCCTGGTTTCTGCTGACGCAATAAAAGTTCTCGTTCTCGATATCGAAAATTGTATAGTACTACACTGTGCTGTAATACGGAAGGAGCAGGGATGACTTTTTGTCCTTGAGGATACTTTGGAGAAGTGCGTGAACGAAGAAGGGTTGCTGAGCTACACGATTCCATAGTACTCACACGAAGTAGGATTCGTTCGTTGGTGGTTTTTAATAAATATATTAGCAACCTTGTATTCCTCGGGGAACCCTTTTCTTCGCTCTCCTTGTTCTCGTCTTTCTCTCTCTAGCTTTCTCGCTCGCTCTTGCATACTCCTTTTCTATTCCCTAAGGGAAGATTTCAGCCACAGACAACGCAAAGTATGTTGAAGATAATCAAGCGTGTCAATAATGTAAAAAACTCGAATGGGGATTACCGAACGAGCGAAAAAGCCATCTAATCTCGACAGTATTTTCAGTGTCTTCGGTCTTGATATTTTCTTGTAAGTACGCACATGCTTACGAACAAGTTTTTTCCTTATCCCTTTTTAAAAAAGAGATATGCCCCTTTGTCCTTGGTCCCTCAGTTTTGAAACCTTTAATTTTAATACATCGGTGATTCGAGTTCAGTCATCATCTTTAAGTCAACGATATTTTATTCAAAAAAATGGACAAACTTTCCCAGTGAAATTTGTTTTCAAGTAATTTCACAAGTAATGGCGACTATCTAACTCGTTAATAAGATAGAGTAGTTCACATTACATCAGTAGACAATGAAAAATATTCGATTAATATGATTTAATAATCCGATTTTATTTCACCAACACGCTTGAAATATCTACTTAAAATGATTTGGAAGGCATCCACTGTGTCAGCGAAAGAGAAAATAATCTTCGACAAAGTTAGTGGAGTCTTTTAGCGGTACACAAGTCGTATAATGGAGGGTATATAATGCGAAAGACGATTCGAAAACTCATAAGGAGTCGGAGTAATGTTGCAAGTTGAACTTCTAGCGCGAGTTGGCACTCCGCTTTCAGGAGTGATTTTAGTTGAATCGAGTTACGTTAACGATAGCCATGGAAAGTGTACGATTTCATACATCCTTAAGTAGAAGACCGGGTTCGTAGGGCATAAGGGGTAAGAGGCTAGCAGTGTAAGTGGAAGAGGGCGTACGATCGAGCCAGAAACTCGCCTAACATTCGAGCTATTTCAACGTTGATACTCGACATCTTGCGTAACTTCGCGAGACGCCATTTTGCCAAATTCACTTCTCGAGTATTCTCGAGTTTTACGAGAATGAACGCAATATCATTTCCTGCAAAGAGCCCGAGGGCCAAGGCGGGGATGCGACTACTTTTCATGACGGAAATTCAACGCGGCGTTGCGCGCGAAGTCCGAGTGGCATGTACGTCTTAATGTCTCCTCCTACGAATGTTCCTCTCCGAGTCGGTGAACCGACCTCGAATTACGATCTCCTCGTGTTTCTACCTGCGTCTATGCCATTAGGAGGCCGAGATAAAAAGCGTCTACTTTATTTCGTGAAAAAAAGCTTTTTCGAGGGATTACGATCCAAATGATAACCATCGATGTGAAGATGGACAGCCGTGGAAAATTCTCTTGAAAATTTCAATTCAAAAGTATCTATATACCAGAATGATCTAATTTTATCTTACGTATAGAAAAATAGAAAATATATTTATGGCTTCGAGTAATATTTATGTGAAAATAAAAAAGTGAAGAGTCATTGTATGAACAAACGGTGAACATTCTTAAAACGCAATTAAACCGAAAAGACTGATAATACTTGACCACTAATAAAACTAATCCCAAGTACATATCTCGATATTTTAACCAGCCCTGCCTCCCAATCATTCCTATCTGTTCCTAGTTAAATCTTATATTTAAAAAAAATTATATTCCAGGAAAGACTCTACCGGACTTGTAACTTTTTCGACTCGTTAAAATGGTAAAAGAGAATAAGCTCTGTAAAATGGCGACCCATTATTATTTTATGCATCGACCGCAAAAAAGGGAAGAGAGAGAGAGAGAGAGAGAGAGAGAGAGAGAGAGAGAGAGAGAGAGAGAGAACAGCAACACACGTGGAATCTCGTGTGTTAAGCCAGTAAGAAGTATAATTTTCTCGTTTAAAGGCTGCTTTATCGGTAATGTTTTAATCGTCGCTGGTACGCGATACCGCAGCAGAGACTATGTTTTTAAACTAACCCCGTGCATGTACGCACAGCGTTATGTCGTCTAATGTATGCTCGTAAATGGAAAATAGATGTCGTTTCTCGTTTGAGGACGTAGATAAATATTCACTCTATGAAGGATGCATTTCATATTCTCGTTATAAGACGTCTTGGAAGTTAAAGTATTCTTTGCCATTTCTAAGATCGTATTCTTCGCCAATAAAATTGTAACTGCCATGCTAAATCACATGGAAAATTTTTCAACGAGTTGAAATTAAACCTTGCATTTGAATGTTTACGAAAAACCTATTCGAAGATAAAATCAAGTTGTCGACAATATCGATATTCTGAGCTTTGAAGAAACATATATGGAAAGGACATGTGTATGTAGTATGTCGTTGATTAAGTCACGAGGGTTAGCAAGTACGACAGAATGAATAATGCTCACGGCGTTGGCGAACTAGCTTATGTTAGTCAAATATATGGCCGGTATCGACCACATCTACTGTACGCAACGTCCGGTATAACGAAACAGCTGATCCGTACCTACTCCGCTCATTATCTTTGATCGCGACTGTAATACCACACGAGTCTATAAATCCTCTCTCTCTCTCTCTCTCTCTCTCTCTCTCTCTCTCTCTCTTCTAGTTGTCCTACAAGAAAATCGTCGATAAATCTTCTTCTTTTCGATCGATGTAACATCTCACTGAACTTATAAATAAATTATACAGAAGGAATATTTTTATGGAGCTCTTACCAAGAAAAGTATAATAACAGTATCAGAGTTCTTTGTGTTGACGAATTTCTTAGAATTTACAAAGCAGTTTTAGACCTGATTTCCGCAAAAGTGTTTCACTTCGTTCCATTTATATGCTCTAATATTCTCATTGTCTCGGTTGTTCTTTCTTGGCCGTAGGGCACTTAACCCAATTAGAACGTCGTAATCTTACGACATCTAATTATGTATCTACTAGCTAACTTATTGAGCATTTCTCCTGGTGTTTTATTAAATACGCATAAGTTGCACGCATGTGGTGCATACATGTAACGGGACAAAGGTATAAAGCAGAAACAAATATGTGTATAAAGCATGGTTGAGTTAATTTAATTAATTTTCCAAAGATACACGAACGTGGTACAATTACCGAAATTAAATTATAATAACTATTACGTATCCTTTGGGATCATAGCCTTCTTTCTTCGTAAGAGCACCTTTGGGGCTTCTACAATAAAAAATGGTTGACGCGTAATCATCATCGTGATTGTATGAATAGTCAGTGATTCGACCAGTGGCGAGTAAACGATTGTCAAAATTTGTCGATAATAAATCGATCCAATCTCTTTGTTCGTGTCTCTTTTTACTTATCGTAAAGTAAGTCGTAAGTACTTTTAAAATAAAGTTCCAAAGAAGAACATAAAATGAAAGTAAATTACGATCGTGAGATTATACCTTAATCAAGAGTAATTACCAGTCGCTATCGAATCGATTTTAAGTCGATCGCCTAATTCCAAATAAACTTTAGTTAACTTTAGAAAAGTAGAATATCGACATTTGTTCGCGAGTAAATAAGAGGAAAAGGATGAAAAGATATAAAACGAACAAGAGAAAGAGGAAGAAGAAGAAGAAGAAGAAAAAGAGAAAGGTAGCAAATGACTGAGTGAGTTTTATGTTTTATGCGAGCTGTAACGCCACGAGATTAACATACTACACGAGTATACAACCCTCTGGCGAGTCGAAGGAGCCGGCTATCTCTTCCTCTCAGGTTTGTACGCGTAGACGCGTGAGCGCAAAGCTGTGGGAGTTGAAAGGAGGGGGGTGTGAGAGGAGAGGACTGCTGTTTCGCTTTACCGTCGGTCTTCGCCATGTTTTTCGTCGGTACAAAATTATTTTCACAATTTCCCGGGCAACCCATACTACCGGAATTTCTACCACTACTACCACTACATCTACTACTACTAACCACTATTTTTCTTCGCACAGCATCCGCTAGTACCTATGTACGTACTGGTGTAACAGTACACGAATGGCCTGGCGGATACCGCGAGATTCGAGATGTTGTTGCGGAGAGTGATGAAGAAGTTACGAAGCGAGTTCTTCTTTCCGCATATATGCACTTCGGACTATATGAAAATTCTCCGAGCGTACAAAAGAATGGCTACGTTTGACGTATACCACGAAAGAGTTCTCTCTCTCTCTCTCTCTCTCTCTCTCTTTCTTTCTCTCTCTCTTTCTCTCTCTCTTTCTCTGTCATATTTGCGTATTATACGAAGAGAAAAACTAAAAGCTAACTTTTAGTTAGGAGATACTTTCTTGCATAACCATTTTATAAGCGAATTGTTTTTGAAAAGAGAAAAGCATCTCTCAATTTATTCGTTTTTATTCACCAAACAAAGGAATAATTACATGCTCGTTTGATATCATGTAAATTATGAATAACGATGTATAATTACGCACACGTTCTTTCCTCTAAAAACATCTATATATGTACGTTAATAACAAAGAAGGATTTTTTACTATTAAATTAATACCCTGTACAAATTAGAGAGAAGAAAGAAGAAAAAAGCAAAGAGCGAGAGAGAGAGAGAGAGAGAGACGGAGAGAAAGAGAGAAAGATCACATTGCACGCTCGAGGCGCAATACGATAAAATGCGAAAACAATCGGTGGAAAAGGAACGAAATGGGCGATCCTATGTTCGATTTAAAGCTCAGGTACTATACACACATGAAGTTATTGCCGGTCTCTCCTTCAATTCGTAACGAGCCGGAGGGGCGTGTATTGGCGCAAGATTCACGTGAGAAATTTCCTCTAATTCAAGTCGATGGAAAATGGACATCCGGTCTGTATGTACGTACGTTGAAGTATAGAAAGAGAAAGAGAGAGAGAGAGAGAGAGAGAGAGAGGGGGGAGGGAAGAAAGGGGAGGAATCGGGTAGCTCTCATATCGTATCGTATTGTATCGCAACGGTGCAACAGTGGTCGTCGCGCGCGTCCGCTTTATTGTTCCACGGAAAAGGAAAACGAGTAGGAAGAGGAGAAAGAGGAGGAGGAGGAGGAGGAGGAGGAGGAGTAGAAGAGAGTATAGACCGCGATGGAGGCAATCCGCGACCGGAAATTTAAAAAGTTGCGCAAATAAGCGGCCCGCTGTGGCGATGGTGGTGTTGCCGGTATGGGTTGAAAAGAAGGGGAAGCTGGTGTAGAGGGGTTTGAGGGAGGTTCAGAAGGCGATGGAGAGTTTGTGGTGGAACGTAGCTCGCTTCGGTAGGTTGCTGGGTCGTCTAGGGGGTGAAAGTATACTTGGAAGGCCACGTAGACGAAATTACGTAGCTTCGAGCAATTCGCATCCGAATGACTCGTAGATGATCAAAGCTGAGTCTCCGCGTATGAATCGATATTATTTGTGTAGGTATACGTACATACACGAGCACGTGTATATATATATATATATATATATATATATATATATATATATACTTATGAACTTATATAGTATATCGACCGAACGCCGATACCAACACATAAGAAAAACGAAATTACTTTCAACTTTCGTTCGTGCGACTGTCTTCGATTTTTCGCCTTTACGTACTTGTTTACGAGGGGGTGGTTAGGCGTTAGTGGCGATACCCGGCAGCCGATCGTTGCGAACCTTGCGAACTTGTTTCTCTTTCGCATGCTCTCTCATTTTGTTTCGATCTTTCTCTCTGACGTCATTCCCATGCGAGAAATTCGATATTTCTGTCAGACAGTTTTAAAATCGTTTCGTGAAAAATGCCGGCAGTGCAATATGATATATTTAGAACATATACGTACATTTGGTAATTCAATAAGCGAATGCTTGATTGTTTCTCTACGTCTTCTTCCTATTCGCGCCCTTTTTTTTTTAAAGTGAAATAAAAAGAAAAATTGATACAATAAATGTCGAGATAAATTATATAAAAAATAACATATTGTTTTTGACTCTTTAGTTTCCTTAGATACGACTTTTGATACTAAAAAGCGAAGACTTCTTAGTCGAAGCAAAAAGGTAAAGTTATCAAGCTGGTTATTTAATCTTTACTTCCTCTCTTACTACCCTTAAAAACTTCGATAACTTTATTGTATTTCTTTTCAAACATAAACATAAACATACATGAAGAAAGTTCACAGGTGCCCTTATTGAGACAGCAAAAAGGTATAACCTTTTTCAAGTACGCACCACATGTGGTTAATGCTTACTTACTTTTATTTTAAGAATTCGATTCGACGAGACGGTAAAAAGGAACCATATAAGGGTAGCACTCGACTATATACATTCTAAAAATTCTATTTTACGAATCAATAACAAATAGTAATATTGTCGATAGGTACTAACTATATATATGGGTATTTCTGATTTGATATGTACGGATCGATTTATACGAGTAAAGCAAGCAAGACGGATTTGGAAAAAAAACATATTTATCTGATCGATACACATCGAAATATTATATTTTTATGGAAAAAAAAAAAAAAAAAAAACGGGAGGAAAGAGAAAAACAGAGAGACGGGCTCGAAATGATTTGGCGAAGAAAGAGAAGCCGTATCGTATATCATCGTCCAATTCATGTCACGCCGTTGGCCGATATTCCATTTTCGTTTCGTTTCCTTCGTATTTTGCACTATTGAATAACAATTCATTTCTCCATCGTCGTAACTCGCGCGGCTAAAACAATAAGAGTACGGCCGCGATACCGGGGTTGAGATTTATTGGCAATAATTTCACCCATGCGTGCATCCGCGAACGACTCGGATACAGGAATGAAGGCATTGCAGAACTAAAATTACACTACGCCGTCCTAGGGAACTTTACTGCGTACATTAAAGTCGTGCTTAAAGTTTGGCTAATTAAAAATGAAATTGCTTCGTGCAAACTACGCTTCACCAGAGTCGTTTCGCAAAGTAATAGTTTTTGTGAAAATACGAGCACCCCGTCGGTGGATTGGGGTACGTTGGAAGAGTGAAAGAGGGGGAGAGAGAGAGAGAGAGAGGAGGGAAAGAAAAGGATCTGACTCGCAGTGACAACTGTTGATCACGAAAGTTAGACGACAGAAACGATAGCGGCACGAAACGAAATTAACAAGGATTAATGAAAGTAATAATAAGTAATAACCATATTCTCTCGCTATTAACGTTATATACAGAAGCGACAATGACGTTCGTACGCTTCGCGCTTTTATCGGACTCTCGCGAGCTCTCGCTTATATTAAATAATTTACAATATTTAATATCGTACTTCTGCTAATATTAATGCAGACGTTAATCCGAATATTCTCATTAATATCAAGTAATGCATTCGCGGAGGAGAACGAGTTTTGCTCGAAAGGATCTCTCCCCTGCTTTTTCCGAAAGGGAGAAAAAGGAACATCTCTCTCTCTCTCTCTCTCTCTCTCTCTCGCCTTCATCCATGTTGGTGTAAAGTGAACTCGTGCAAAAATGAGGGAGTATGCGAATCATAAATAAATAGAGAGAACGTATCGAAAGTTTCCGGCGACGGACTAGGTAGCATGTTAATGCGGTACAATGAATTAGTAATTAACGTGTCCCGGCCAGGCTGCTACTGATATTATATCAAAAGAAAGAGAAAGAGGGAGGGAGAGAGAGAGTTAGAGAGAGAGAGAGAGAGAGAGAGAGAAATATAGAGAAAAGAAGGAAACTTGTTACTCGTCCCAGCGCTTACTTTGCGTCTCGTTTACGCTCGTCGACACCACAGTATCATCACGAGGAATAGCAAATTCTAAATTGGCAAATTACCACGACGCGGAGATTTCGCATCGCGGTTCGTTTCGCCAAATGAAATTTTCCCTGGATCGAAGGAGTAACATGCAAGATTCAACGACAATGTAGTTGGATCTCTCGATCTAAAAGGATAGAGAAGAATGTAAGGTAAAAGGATGAATGTTAAGATCTTGAGAAGTCTGAAAAGTAAGAGAGGAGGAGGAGGGAAACAAGGTGGATAGGAAAAGGAAAAAAGAAAGAATACAAGAAACAGCGTATCGCGTATAAAGGTAGATGATAGAAGAAGAGACAGAGAGAGAGAGAGAGAGAGAGAGAGAGAGAGAGAGAGAGAGAGAGAGAGAAAGAAAGAGGAAAACGGAATAAGACAAAGAGCGATAGAGTAAAATAAAATATCGGATTCCCAAAGTACGACTGACATGACATTTGGCGAAAGATCTGTTTGATGTTTCCTCCGCAAGCCTGGCAGCGATGCTCTTTTTCCTCTCATCTCTCCCTACTTTTCTCCACCTTTTGCAAGCATACGCATATCACAGTAATGCCTTTTGAGTATGGATATAACGTGTGCATGTGTGTGTATATATATATATATATATATATATATATATACACATGCACACATTATACATACACATATGTATATATAGAACGCGGATCATCTATCGCGTATTTCCCAGTCTTTTTTTTTCTTGCGATCAGATTGTACGGAAAAATGTTAGCGACTCTGACGTAGCACAGCCCTCTCGACAAGCCGACGAACTCACACAAAGAAAGAAGATCCGTGAGTACGCGTTTGAGTGTATCATCCTTCTGGCGAAACCGGTACTTGACGTGTATACACTTTCTCTGTATATCACGGTTATTTCAATGTCTACCTGTCGACCATTTTGACCATTCGTTTGAAAATTCATCTGCCTTAGACAACGAAAGCCGCGGGAAACGTGGAAAATGGTTTCGTTAAAAGCTACCTGTTCCAACCACTCTGGTGCGTGCCTGTTGGTCGAAAGAACAGTATTGAAAAAAAAAAAGAATAATAAAAAAGATCGTAGAAGCTCGCCTCTGACTTTTTCTGCAAATGAACAAGCACTCTGAAAGCCTTCTGTTATAACGTTTCTACAATAATTTTTTACTTTGGCGGTATTCCATGTTGTATAGAAATCGTTAAATATGTTCGTGCAAAATTACAATATTACATTTCCGGAATTGTGCGATATTCTTTTATTTGAATAGAATTTTTAAAATCATTGAGAGTTAGATCGAGAATATGTGTATTCTTAACTTTAACGAAAAGCCCAAGGAATAAAAATCACCTTTACGATCATCATATATTCTACGAATGGTTTAAGTCAAATCTTTCCACGTTTTAAACTTACTACTTTTCAAGATATACCCGTATATAAATATTCACATGAGTCTAGTAATATAAACTCATGCATGCGCTAAAATAGAAATAGATAAACTATTTCCAAAGTGAGTATCGATTTTGAGGAAAGCATTGCTCGAGGCAATTCCCGTTAATGACATGAATATCATTACGCGTAATAATATTAGGTACTCACGTATACCAAGGACCCGTACATTTGCATATTCAGCTTTATGTAATGTAATGAGAATATGTCGCCAATTATAATAACAACTGACATTTATTTATGGATAAACACGATGATTCAGAAAATGTAAGTCACTGATTCATATTTTACGATGTATCTACATAGAAATTTAACGGTTATTGAAATTGGCACGTTTAAGTGGATGAGAGGAAAGCTTGCAGATAATCGTTAATGCAACGACTCAAGTCGAAATTCACTAGACAAAGTGATTCGAATTTAAAATAAAAAAAAATGACAGCGAATAATAAGGGAAGAGAGAGAGAGAGAGAGAGTAGATAAAAAATAAGGAAGAAGCAAGAGGTCCTTGTAATTAAAGAAAAACTTCATTTAAAGAATGTCTTAGAATGGGCGTAGAGTGGAGATAAATAGAAGGAACATCGGAAAGGGACGGAGCTTCGACGGATCGACGAAGGGTAACGTTTGAGAAGTTTACTCACCCTTTTCTTTCACAATGCCGTCTAAGAATCCTCTTTAAAAATCTACCAATCTTCTTAAACTACATTAAACGGTATACTTTGATTACAGTGTTAATAATACGTTACTTAAATATCAAATGTATATAAAACGTATTTTTGTTATCCTTTTAAGGATAATCAACACGAATTTCTGAGGGACAAGATGTATCAGCTCGATTTGTATACTCGAAGAATAAAATGCTCCGTAATTTCAAAATTCGGCTTGATCGTTTGGATTTCTATTGTACGAACAATAAATAAAAACGATTTCTTCGAACTCGTTCGTATAGAAAGAGGAAGGAAGACGAGAGCAAAGAGAGAGAGAGAGAGAGAGAGAGAGAGAGAGAAGGAGAAAGAGAGAACGAAGAGAAAAAGTTCCAACAATTTTCTCGTAATGTATTAACGTCCACAGTTCATATCCTTCGGTTCCATCCGAGAGTCGGAGTCGTCCCTGACGGTTGGCAAATTAAAAACCGTCCAAGTTTTCAGACCGAACGTGTCTCGGCGAACGATGAGAAGTAACGGCATGACGGTGGGCCATAGAGGAAAAGAGAAGGGAAAAGAGGGCAATGAAAAAGGTTTCAACCATAGGCAATAAGTAAGCAAGTAACGCTTTAATAAGGGTGGATCACGCCAAGCGTTCGACCAGCCGACTTCTGTCACGCTCGAGGGAAACTCTGATTTGTTGTACATTAGACGATCGCGAGGTAATAACTGGAATACCAAGAGTATTTCGCTGGTTACTATCACATAAAGAAACTTCATTGCCGAAGGAAGTTGATTTAAATAAGAATGTTAAATACCGAAGGTAGCTTTCCTCGCCTATTTTTTACCCCATCATTAAAATTTTTCGATAATATTTTCAGTAGCATCACGAATAAATCTTAATTGAAACCTTAATTATTAACGAACAGCCGCTTCTTTTGATCGTTGACTGACAACCTTAATAAACAGCGATAATCGAAGTTTCTCCTCGATTTTAATTTAACGGCCACCCGTCGGGACGACGACTCGAACGATTAGATGGACGCGAGATATTTAAAGAGACGAAAGGTTAAGAAGAAGAAAGAAAAGAAAATAAAAGAAAGAAACGTCCGTCACATTCCGCTCTCCCTCCCTCTCGCTCTCTCTCTCTCTCTCTCTCTCTCTCTCTTTCTCGCGTCACCTTCCTTCCGTAACCCTTTCGCTCCTTTTTGAATTATATTAAGGCGAGTCATATTTCTTCTTGAAAAGGCAGGAGGGTCAGGCGCTGTCAGACTCGCGTCGGTCATCGTTTATAATCAAGCGTATAATGAGTCAGAGACAGATCTGTTGGCTTTTAAGTCACGTTCGATCATAGTGGCTGCGGTAAACGAGTGGCGATACCTTAACTCTCCAAGACGAACTTCTCTGTCCGATATATTTCAAAAGATTTTTTTTCCTTTTCCTTTTTTTTACCGATGAATATTCAAAAGGTATTTTCTACGTTGAGCCGGTAGACCTCGCCAGAATGTATTTAGCGATAAATAATATCAAGATAATCGTTAAATTCTTCTCTCAGAGGTCAATAACCCAGAAAAAATAATTTTTTATTATCCTGAATATGAAATTGGTTTTCCAATTTACGAAATAAGCACACGTGTACAAAATGTGAAATACTATATGGACTGTTGTAAATTAATAACTACATTGCTTTCCGTGACAGAGAATATCACGAAAATATATTATTATTATTATTATTATTATTATTATTATTATTATAATTATTGTTGTTATTGTTGTTGTTGTTGTTGTTGTTGTTATTGTTATTATTATTGCTGGAGTTATTATTATTTTTAATATTAATATTAATATTAATATTATTATTATTAAGTGAATATGCTGCTTGACAGAATGGGCACCGTACGCTAGCAATATTAATAAAGATGGAATGTGTACGTGAATACAGGTATGTTGTTCCCCCATATATCCATTGCCATCGTGGTATGCGTGTAATACAAGCGCGCATAGATATATATGTATAGGACCAGACGCATCTACATGGACACGTATGTATACTCCTAGTGGTACGTATGTACGGGTATGTACATAAGCACTACGTATAGTGCATATGTTTACATGCGTGCCACGAGGATATGTATACGCAACGTACACGTATTGATCGTTCATGACATTGACAAGAAGTACGTACAGATTAGCTTATGCGAGAATTCCTCGAGGGTGTTTCTGATATATATATATATATATATATATATATATATATATATATATATATATATATATATACATACGTACATACGTACTATTGTATATATATTGTAAGTATACATATAAACGTACAATAGCATTAATGTAAAGATTATATATATATATATATATATATATATATATATATATATATATATATATATGTATGTATGTATGTATGTATGTATGTATATGGATACATGTATACATCTACGTATATCTATGATCACGATAATGAATTCATACTGATTATGGATGAACATCGATGCTAAACATTATTCGTAGATATGCGAACGGGAATGGCTGAAACATATGCAGGAAAAACACGTTACCATGGAGTGCATCTCGCAATGCCATGGAATAATAAGCATCGTCGATAAACCAGATTTAATTCGCAAGCTGAAGTAACGCGCCGAAGCGCTGACTCTAACAAGACAATACGAACTCACGGAACGATTAAACATTCGGCAAAGCAAACACGTAGACTAGACAAAGTTTTCGAAATGTTTCATTTTAATCTGAGTTTCTCACCAACTTGTTTCCACGTTAGCAAAAGCTCTGTTTCTCTCTCTTTCTCTCTCTCTCTCTCTCTCTCTCTCTCATTCTCTTTCTCGTTCGCTCTGTCTCTTACGGCACAGCGGCGACTTCTCTCCTCGTTAAGAATATACACGAGCGTCGACCTTGTAAGTCGGTCCCGACTCTTGATTCCCGACTTCTACGTAGCCCTTTAATATCTCGACCATGTTCTCCGTAGAAACTAGATGCATATATCCGGCAGAGAATATATCCTCGTCTCAACGACTGAAAGAGGATGATAAATTCGCTTATTAGAATATACTTGAGATTAAAACACGATTCATTAATAACGAACGATATCTTGTTTGTAATAATGATTTCTCGAAGTTTTAGATTATTTTAAAAGAAAATTTTTAAATGGACCGTTGTTTCGTGATGCTTATCTATATGGAAGAAGGACCATTAGCTGAAAATCGATCTCTCTCTCTCTCTTTCTCTCTCTCTCTCTCTCTCTCTCTCTCTCTTTCTCTTTCTCTCTGATGATACCGTCGTCGAGCATTACGATTCCAGTTCTACCGTTGGCATATATGGGATCACAAAAACAGCAGAACTGTTTCGCATTCGGCGAGCAAGCCTGCTCGCTTGAAAGCTTCTCTACCTTTGGCAAGGGCGACCAACGCCGTCGTCGTCACGTGTATCGGATAACAAGGACCGTATGCGCAGATATCGAAGCCCGAGGCACCGCGAACGTTACCTCGTTCGGCTTTGCTTTCCATCAAGAGTATAAATATCCAAGAGGCATCGGAAAAGTAGAGAGATGGTCGGTGAAATAAAGTAATGACTTCCTTTTTTTCTCTTTTTTTTTATTTTCCTCTCTCGTGTTACATCGCTTCCTTTGCCTGGAGTTACTTTTGAGTAGAGAAAACGTATAAAATAAGAGCTACCTTCGAGAGATATCTTCGTTACGTTTCTACTTAGAAATCTAATCCTTTTTATAAACATTACCGATCATTTATATTCTCATTGCTTGATATCGAATTAATAGCATCAGAGAGATAATAAGATCGAAATAAATTCGATGATGACATTTTCCCTTCAATCGCACCTTTCTATTCTCTACCACCTTATTTGTCCGAACTAGATATCGATTAAAATGTTTGGATGGATAGGAGGAAAAAAACGAAGTTGAAATTAAGAGGAGGAGTAGGAAGGAAGAAAACAGGCCTTAAAGAAGGGAACACTCCCTCGTGTACTATATTTATATTTCATCACTTTTACATTCAACCTGGACGATATTCGACGACCTACTTCACTATCCTTATTCGTCTTCTTCGTACATTAGACTAAGTCACGCGAAATCGTTAAGTCTTCCTAATAAAACGATAGACATCTTCTCCTCCTCCTTCTTCTTTTTTTTCTTTTTTTTTTTCTTTTCTTTCCGTCTTATTGAAAAGCTTAAACCATTTTATAAATCGAACAATTTTCGTTTTTCGATCTGCTTCGACGTACGATATCATCGAGCACTGTGCATTTGTGCGATGGAGAAAGGAAAGGTAATTAATTAAGCTAAAGGATTAATTGGAATAAATAAGTAAAGAAATGACGTAAGAGGAAAACCGCGATCTTTTTTACTCGAAACAGACACGACAATAGTCGTGTTAGATCGCAACTAGAAGATCGTTAATTGAAATTGAAAGAACAAAGA
The DNA here is from genome assembly GCA_911387685.1 of Dolichovespula media. Taxonomy (NCBI): domain Eukaryota; kingdom Metazoa; phylum Arthropoda; class Insecta; order Hymenoptera; family Vespidae; genus Dolichovespula; species Dolichovespula media. The sequence goes on along the minus strand of OU426852.1, from coordinate 5,472,251 downwards.
CGTGAGAAAAGTCTGTGAGCTATTGTAAGAGCCACCGACAACCGATAGCGCTCGGTCTGGAGGTTGTTACGCATTTAACTCACGTGCCTGCCTAAGCCTGGAAATCAATCGTTTCTCGAGAACGAATTCGAGAGCATCCTTCCCGGATGGATATTCCACCTGACTAAAATTAAGATCACTATATTCAATTGTTAACATTGATAGATAAAAGAAGATTCGAATTTTACTACAGCTGTCTAAAATTCGTTCGAATCAATAAAACGTAATAATCTATGACATTCGATTTATCATTATAAGATTCGATCGTTGTATTTAAATAAAAATGTGCAAATTCTACGATAATCTATACCATTGTCTTTCGACATATCTTATCAATTAGGATCGCGAAAAGTTATTTTCTATGGAAAGGTTAGGTGCACTTTATAAATTTTATGACTAATACCGCGATACGAGTCGCATGTTTTGTTCATATTGGTAACTTCGTTGCTGAATCGGCAGGGATTGAAATAACGGGAGAAATGAAAAGAGAGGAATAGATGGATGGGGAAAGAGGAGGGAACGTACGCATTCTATACATGCTGATATGTATAGGCGAGTAAAGCGCTCATAGCTGGTTCTGAAGCATTAAACTTAAGCCTGTATTTTATTGGACGAGCGTATAAATCAAAAGCTTGCGCTAGTCAAATATTGGAAGCTTTGCATGCTCCAATACGCGCCGGTGATGCGCAAATCATGGATACTTGTCTATGTATGGCATATACTGCTGTGTGCCTTTCTCTCTCTATCTATCCGTCTCTCTTTTTGCACCCATCTGCCCATCGCTTAGCCGTTCTCACTAACACACACGTGTAAATATATCCCAATGTTTATTGTACTAGAGTAAAACCGTGTTTGATTACTTTACGGATAATAATTAGCCATACGGTATATATGTCCAACAAATAAGGCATTTTTATCGAACCGATTCGTCAGACGTTAGTAGATACATTGATTCGTTCCTTTTCACTATACTATTTCCACGATATATGATCTTATAATCATAAAAAAAAAAACAGTCGAATAAACAAATTTGGTTATTATAAACGTAGGAGAGCTTTTTAATTTTTTAAAAATCTAATAAAATCGTCATATATAAATATACATATATGCACATATATATTATATATTTATATACTCTTTCCTCTTTCAGTTCGTATTTCGAAAAATTTCTCTATAAACGAAGCGTAGTAATCAATTTAAATGTAAATCGTGTTCGCGCATACATAACTTCTCCGACCTATTTTCGATCATTTCCAACTATTTCCAATTTATATTGTCTTATTATATTGCACGTGTGTGTATTAATGGATACGTATAATTTATTGCATTCTTTTATATATTAATCAAATATTACATGTATAAGTTAAGATTAACAAAATTACCGTTCCGATGGTTTAGATGTTTACACATATATTTATAAAGTTATCATATCTTTGAATAATAGATCACGAAATGACGTGTAATTACAGGTAACAGCAACCGACGTTCGGCAGGTATCGCTAACCTTCGTCAATCTTCGTCATCTGTTTTACCGGTGACAGCTTTGTTCGTTGGACGCTACCAAGTTGCGACGGAATTTATTTTCTCTACGTTGTAATTAAAGGTAATTAACATATTTTTACTAACTTGTACCTTCTTCCAAGATGACAATCACTTTTCGAAGATGAACTTTTTAATGGTATATAATTGTAAATGATGAGAATCATTTGGTCGGGGATAAAATGTATTGGAAATAAAAATCGTCCTTGTACATGTAGCATCGTAATTACTTCACTTTTTTCAGATTTTATTTCTATAGATATCGAATTGCAATAATTTATTTTCGCAATTTGGATTAATAAAATATCACTCTCGATGGTTTTTGCGTTCGTATATCATATTTATAGTTTCGCGATATTTTCAAAATATATATAATGAGATTATACATTTCCAGGTGGTTATTAGGAAAGTGTCGGAATAGTTTTTCCCTCTGATTTCCAAAGTTATCGTCATTTTCATTTATAGACATCATCTAGTTGCAACGGAATTTCATCGTCGTTTTAATTATAAATAATTACCATAATTTATCTAGCGTAAACCTTCTTGCAGTATATCAATCGATTGTCGAACAAGCGATTTCCGTGTGTGAATGCTCGCACACTGGAGCACCGTTGCATTTAAAAGATATTCGCGAAAATAAGAAGTAATGCCTTGACATTCCCTTGAGGATTATTAAATAAATAATACTTTTTCTCATATTTTCCAGATTATTTATATGATCAATACTTCTATCGCTTTTTAATGATGCTCGAATTAATAATTAATTATCCATTTATCATCATCTATCGAATATTATGATATTAAATTTCCATATCGTAGACATACATACGAGTACACACACACACATACACACACACTCAAGCACACAAGCAGCAAGCATATATACTCTCATACGAATAATATACATGAAAATCAAGTATTGTGAAACTCAATCATTGTATAAATGTACCTATAATAATCTATTTATAATTATATATGCACCTAGATAATATGTATATATATATGTATGTATATGTATATATATATATATATATATATATATATATATAAATTTATATAATTCTGTTTTAATTCCTACCTTGAATTTTTTTGATTTTATCTTATTCTTTGGATTGATAGGATTAAATATGAAATACGTCGATGCTCGTCGTATTTCGTCGTAGCAATTTTCGATGCTATGTACAAGGGATCTGAATATAAACTGATGAAACAACGTTTAGAATATATATAAATAAATGTATGTACTATGTATGTATACATCAACAGTACATTACGTACTCTTGACTTTGTTTTCTTCCTTGAACTTCCAGGAAATTCTTCACAAAGAAAACATGTAAACAAAAACAATCGAGTGTCGGGTCAACCAAGATCAAAACCAAGCAGTATGCTCATCACCACACGACATTCAACAAGCGAACGTTTGGCTGTTCTGAAGAGCAGGTAATATTCTATCACTGGATATTTTATTCCAATATTATTAATTTTATCATGAATAAATGAATATTTTAGCTGTTTAATAATTTATTATAACAATGATAGTAATGATTGTAGTTTTATCATTATTTTGTATCGATTAAATGAAAGAAGAATGGCAAGATAGTTCGACTTTATATGTCAATTAAAATCTTTTAACGTTTCGCTATTTATATTGAGCTTTAGAAATATTTATGTATATTTAAATTGATTCCATGCAAAGCATTTATAGTCAGTATTTCTTTGTATGAAACGTTCTTTCCGCAATTAATAAATAATTATCGCATATTGGAGTCAGTACATCACGGAACGTGATTAGGAAAATAGAACATCTCTTTGATGAGAGAATATAAGATAATTAAAAATTTTATATTATTAATTATATTGAATTTAAGATATTAATGAGTTATAATCAATACTTTTTTGTGTCACTTATATAAATGATTAATAGGAGAAACGTGCTTTATAAATGTTATATTCTTTGTCGTTTTATAATTTTTTCTTTATTTTTAGAGCTATATAAAATTAAAGTCGATGGAAATTTGCTAAGTAGAATCATTTTTGTATTAGTTCATCATTCTTCTTTATCCTGGGACAGAATTCTCGTCGCCCAAAAGTCAATAAAAACAAAATAAGTAAATTTTCCAATTGAAGATTTTCACAATAATTTTAACGATTTTTTATTGTAACAATATCATGCTAATAATTCTGTTTTTATTTTTTTTTTACAGGTCATTCTTGCAATCGTGAGTGGAGCAATAAATAAATCAAGTGTTGTATCGTTAAAATAAAAACAAAAAATATCGCGAAATAGAAGCCATGTTTGTTAATGTAAATTTGTTCGTATTTCACGATTGAAATTAATCTTTAATAACCGAGTATACCCTTAAATTAACTGCATGCTAAGCCGTCAGTTTTTGTTCGTATAAAGTTTTATTTTTATTTTTTTTTCTTTAACAATAGAGATCCGCGGATTAAATTCAGTGTCCGTCTCGTAATTAATAAGTAATTATTGTGCATTGGAGTTAGTGCATCGCCGAAAATAATAATACACTCTTCTTGTATGAGATTATTGGTAAATAAATGTTTATATTTTGCAGCATATATTATAATAAAATTTTTGTTTTATATTTTTTCCAGGTCATATTATTTAACTTTTATTAATTTTTCTAGGTCAATTATAATAACTCTTCGTGTGAATCTACTACGGTTTAAATCCACAGTGATTTCAATCTGCAGCAATTTTAACTAACTTCAATGTCGACCTTTACCTCATCTTCAAACTTCTACGGGTCAACCTTCCTCAATTTCGACTTACAACATGGACGAGTGTTTTGGAGCTATCAGAGAACTTCTTAAGTAGTAAGTAAAGAAATTTAAAGTCATTCCAGTGCTCAATCATGTCGAGGACGAAAGGTCCGTATCGGCACGAGTTAATAGTTGTAATTTTTTCTATAAATTATTTGAACGGACATAATAACCGCGAGTAATTCCTTTTGTAGATTTACTCGCGAATGATACATTTTTCATTGGGAGAATTTTTCATCGTTTATCTATTTTACTTATTTGTGATAGCCTAGCCAAATAATAGCCAATTAATTAGCACTTATTTTTGTGCATTTGATAGATTTCGTTAAAAAAAGCATGTGATGTTATTCAAGTTACATACATTGCTTTATATTTATTCTATTTTATCGCTATCTAATTCAATATATCAATATCGATGTGCCAAAAAATGAACAAGAAAACAACCGTGATAGATAGATTCTGAAAGTCAAATGGTGGATCATGATCATGTTGTTTAATTAGAATAACCATTTCTTGAAAAGAGTCTTTCGAGATATTTCCATGAAAAATTAATGAAATATTTAATAAATTTTTCTAATAAAAGAAAAATCTCAACAATCATTGTTTCTAAATGAAAGAACTCAAGTGTTCGAATTGCTGGAAAACAAAAAATCATGTAGTCATACCACATAAGCCTAAATATTAAGTTAATCAATTTGACTCAGTATTTTTAGCTTCTAATAAACTAATTTTCTTGAATCCTATGTTTACTGAATTCTCATTTATGCATGTGCTCAGGTGTTACTCATATGGGTGAAAAACAATTACTATGCATTTAATTTGAAGTTTCCTGTTTGGTGGTTGTTATTGTGCTAGTGATTGTGCCCAATGTACGCTTCAACTGTGTCTGCATGTTAGATAGTGAATCAAATGTCAGTTTGAGATAATTTAGAAATAAATAAATATTCTATTATACCTGGTATATTATTAATATTGTTTTATATAGATTAATTATGGTCACCACAGATAGAGTACATATATAATATTTTGTCGAAACTTTAAAATACTCGTATATTACTAGTATCTATATATACTAGTATGTACTAGTATATTTTGTTTTATTCATTTACGCAATAATCATTAGCCTTGACAGATTATTACAATATTTGTCACGTACTCCTAATTAGTTTATAATTAAACGTGTTTGAGCTAGGGTATCGTAGTACAGACTTTTACACCTCGACGATATGAATTTATCTGCTGGAACGTATATTTTGCTATTTTTTAAACATAATAATCAAGTAAGTTATGTATGTTTAATTTTAAGTAGGTGAGAGCAGGAAAAATGTTCTACGTATCGTAATTATTGCTTAGGAGTGGAAGCTTGCCTCCTGGTCTTCTACAGAAGTGGCTACAAATTATTTTGTTTTCAACATTTTTATAATTTTTTTTTTGCTATAAAATTGCTTTTTCTCATCAGTAATATTTACTATTTTTTGGAGATCATGGGCCATTCTATTTCCTTGATATTTTAAAAAATGTACGAAGGGTGTATGTTTAGTTAGAATATAAAGTTCTTACAATTACAATAGAATTTAAATATATTTACAAAATGGTTCAATTTGTTTTGAATTAGAATAAAAATGTTTATTATCTCAAATTTCATTTTGTTCGTTATATTTCTAATTTTTGTAGTTCCGAGCATTTATATAAATTAGAATTTATTGATTTACAGATTTAAACTTTTATTATATTTATATTATTATATTAAATTTTATTAAATAAAATTTTATTATTTAAAATTTATTCATTTATTAAGATTTATGTTTTATATGATACACGATTTAATTTTGAATCACACAAAAGGAAAGTAATTTATTGACGCCCTAAATAAGAAATAATTGAATTTAGATTAGGAAAATTAGATTGAGAAATGCATCCATCGGCACGTTAAAAGATAAAATGCTGTTATATTGTAGTTTTACTTTGTAATTTTATTATATAACTAAAATATTTTTATAGTTTTAATATCTTGTTTCGTAGAATCAATCATGTTGCCAGCAGTAGCGTTTAAATCGACTGTAATAGAAATGATCTTCTTTTATATATGTTTTTGCATTATTTAATTTTTTATATAGATATAGTTTTGTTCAGGAACCAGCCATCGACCTACATCCAGATTCTCTTCAGTCTATGATTTCTACATTAAATATTTGTGTTCAACAATTTTGTACATTTCTGGTATTACGTATTACGGGCAAATATATTTAAATTTAAAGGAAATCGGAAACTTCTGCTCTCAAAAAAAATATTCGATTTCATATAGGATGAGTGTTACGTTAACGTTCACGTTTAGGAGAGTACACTCGAAATGGAGTTTAATTAAGCATAATGCATTATGTGCGTGTTACCCAAGCGAGAAAGAATATTATTCATTTCGCTGCTTAAAATAACGCAACATTCATTCGATAACGGCGCTTTTTAATTAAGACCTACCGCGAAGTACATTCGGCGAGCGTTTTATACGCCCCTTGTTGCTACATTGTTCCGGAGCGGTGTCAGTACTTTACTAAACGCTTATGAATATTCAAATCTACCTTTTACTATCTTGTTTCGAAATATATATTAGTTCTACGCTCGGTAAGCAGCGAAATAAACGGCTTATTTCTAGATTAAATCGCATCGGGCGTTCGCGCCGTTAATTTAACTTGCGTTTCTTCGGCTCCGTCGTCAAAATTTCTTATCTTCGTTCGTGGTTGTTCGTGTAAAGTAGAAAAGGTACGAAACACGAAGGCCACAGTTTCAAAATTACCTTTGAAGGTCTTACTCGTTAGAAACGCGTGGGTGTGTATAATTACAAAGAAATTAAAAACGTGCGTGACAAATGACTTATGCTATAGAGGAGTGTGATTCGTTTCTTCATGGTTCTTTTTTTGTTTTTGTATTTTTCTTTCGTTATTGAAAAGGAAAGTAAAGGAAACAAAGTTTTCAAAGAGTTACCTCTACCGAAAGATGATTTATCGTTTCAAGAACGCTTCCATTTGTCACCTTCGCTTTTGCGTAAAAGAACACGCGCAAAGTTATTTTAACGGCGGGAGTGTACGCGTAGGCGCGTTGCTTAATTTCATAATTCTGTATAATGTCACGAGACCACACCTGAGGCAATGAAAACACAAAACTGGAAAGAGAAGAAGTATTTACATTGTCTGTGAGGATAAGGTTTGCGCTTACCGTTGTTGTCAGGAAGGGAGATAGAAAGAGATGAAGAGAAAGAAGACAGAGAGAGAGAGAGAGAGAGAGAGAATTAAAGAGTAAGAGAATGAGAGAGAGAGAGAGAGAGAGAGAGAAAGAGAGAAGGAAAGAAAGAAAGAAAGAAAGAAAGAGAGAGAGAGAGAGTGGAAGAGAGGTTTCAACTTTCTATGCTAAAAACGGCGAGTTTTCTTTTTCTTGCTAAAAAGACCCGTGTTTTCACCGTAAGAGTAAACTAATTTTAACGAAGGCACATAAGTTGTAAATTAATCACTGGCACGAACGAAGAAACTCATCTCTTTTCTTCCATTATATCATCTTTCGCGTAATAGAAACCTCTAGGCGATGTAATTAGGACGAAATAATGATAAGGGTGATGTTATTTCTTTTTTCTTCATTCGCTTTTATACTCGCTTCAACGGACCGTGTTTCTTTCTACGATAGGAAACATCCTCCTTTGCGAGTAGTGAAGAAGACACGTCGAATACTCCACACCGTGATGCTGGATGGAAAGTCAATTTGCCGTGATTCGAAGTAAGTCACGCGCGCGGCTTTCATCTAACGACTTCCGGATAAGGATTCCGGTCGGCGAGTAGCCAGTTTGTTACGAAACGCAATGCTATAAATATAGATATAGAAGGATGGTCCAGCGAGGATCGACCCCCCAACAAGATTGAAAGTCAATCTCCGCTTGACCGGTCTTGATGGGTCCCACCTTCCTATATATTCTACGTATTTCTCCTTCAGTGAGGGATGACGATCTTGAGACAATTACGAGTCTTTCGATTAGATTTTTTTCTTTTTAACAGAAAAGAAAGGGATAAAAGATAAGGAAAAGGAGGAAAAAATAGAAAAAGAAGAAAAAATCGGTATACGATGAATAAATAAATTCGATCGACAAGATATTCGAGCCGACTCGATCATGTTCCGATCGGAGAATATAAAATATTTCTTATCCTTTGGATAAATGACAATCCTTAATAATTGAACGGCCCCTTATAACACGTTGGCCCAATTCGACATCGCGATTACCATCACCCTTTGTCGGGTACGATAAGTCAGAAGCCACGAAGAACGTCCTTGGAAGAAACTCTAACGCCGGAAACGCCGATGGACTTCTCCTTTTGGAAGTTACGCTTCTGGTTTTCAGCCAAGCGCAGCCTCTTAATAATACATCTCCCTTGAATCCACGCCAAACCGATAATTTCGGAGCCGGTGATAGTTCAGAAAAGATGTTGCTGCCATGTTAGAAGACGTTCTTACTACCGGCATATAAACTTGATATAAACGTGATTCGAAACGTTTTCGAAATACGTGGCTATCGGTGAAAATTTCGAGAACGATAATGTCCATTAGGGATAGAAAAGGATTCGTTTGGTGAAACGTTTTCGAGTTTGGCCAATTTTATGTCTAACGTTTTGGTTTCATCCTTTGTATCTCTATTTTTCGCGCTACAAATTAAACGGGGATTGCGTTAATCCACGTCCTTGACGTTTCGCACAAATGGGCTCTGTGTGTCGAATTAACGAAAGGTTACGGTAGAAATGAAGAACCAAATCGGACGACTAGAGGAAATGATAGGATGCGTTCTGTCGGCTTTGTAATCGGACCAGGATCCAGTAGAATGCAAATCGAAACTGGTCAAAAGAGATAGAGAAAGAGAACGATAGAGAAGAGACAGGCATCTCGTTTCGGAAGACGCAATGGGAATTTGCAATAACGTCAGCCCCGAGACTTTGCGACGGCGAGCTTGCAAGCACAGACAAAGCTTTGCTTTGGTTTTCGACCACAAAGAGAGCTCTATGCATCGCACATATCTCTATGTATAATATATACATACATATATATATACGTACATATATATATATATATATATATATATATATATATATATATATATATAATATACATACATACATACACACAGAGCCACATATATACATAAAACTCACACGTTCTTAGCAAGTATGCGCGCAAATATCCGTGCACGTTCACGTGTGTACGTACGTTCTGGCGATTTTCATTTCACGCGTTACGCCAGTACGTGGAAGGGCCGACATGCGGTTTCTGCGGCACCACGCGCCCCTCCTATATCATCGTTTAAAATAATATTGCGTCCAGAGGGGCATTCACCGCTCTCATATCCGCTGCGACAAATCACCCTCGCCCGGCTACTCGCCGCCGTCTAACGCCTACTACCACTACTACCCTCGCTCTTGCTACCTCGACTCACCATCCCTTCCTCTCATAGAACTAGCCCGTTGAATTTAAAAAAAAAAGGAAGAAAAATAGCTACGGGAAAAGATGAGGGGTGAGAGAGAGAGAGAGAGAGAGAGAGAGAGAGAAAGGGCGAGAGAGAAAACAAGAGAGAATGAAAAAGAAAGAAGAAAGTCGAGATTTTCCACCAGTCACATTCTTACTACGAATTTGCCCCTGTTTACGTTTATTGCCTGATTTGATTAATAATGCGCACGTTCTGTGGTAGAAAAGACTCGTTATGCGAAAAACAAATAGATTCACACGTAGGTACTTCGGAGTCCCGTACGATCATTCCTATTCGAGGATTTTAATTTTAATCTTGATAAAAGTCGCGAAAGAAAATAGCTTGTTAATCCGTGATTATCGTTTGAAGCGGGTGGTGGGGGTCATTGTTTTTTACATTCTTTTTCAATTTACTTTGTGTCCGTGTATATCGATTATTCAAAATCGCTCGGAGCTTTTTACACGTCCGCCAAATGAAAGTTTTATTTAAATCAAAATAATTTGCATCCTTATCGCCAGGCTTTCGATTATTATTAACCATTATTATACGCGATTGCAGTGGCTTATTAATAATGACAAAACGAAGGTGCTCTCAGGCTAATGCACGCAAAAACATACAAATAACCGATTCTTCAATGCATATATTCATTGCGTATAAATTTATATTTAGCAAAATCTGCGTCTCATTTTAATAATACGTAAATTCATGTATACGCGTCGAATAAAATGAAATATCGCCTCGTTGGTTCGAGCGACGTGCGTTTCAGTCGGTATAATGATCGAAATTCGAGAGTTTTTGGGGTTGATCCCACGAAACGTGCTAGTTAACGTAACGTAACATATAACGTGAACTTGCAAAACGAGCGGAAAACGCATCGAATCGAGCACGTACGCAACGAGTTAGAACGTTAGAGCAGTCGTTATATCTATCTTACGATATTTTAATATTCATTCGTTATCTTTCCAAATGTAAGATAAATACAATAACGCGAATATAAAGGAAGGCAAGATCGTAATAAGTAGGCGGATCGAAAAAGGAAATAAGTTTTCAGTCGTTAAAGGCAACGAAATATATAAATACGAGGCGTAGAGAGATCGTTAGAGCGACTATAAGCCACAACCCAACGATATAATGTTAATGAAGCAATTTCAGTATCAACACATTCCCTGGTAATGATCGCGTTACGCCGAGCTACTCGTTGCGGACAGAACATAAGTAGAAACAAATGACCCGACATCGGCCGTTCGTAAATGCGGAACTTTTGTCCCTCTCTTTCTCTAGGAGGACTACTCGACTACTCGGTTAACCGTACTCACCGACCACTACTTACTACCTTCGTGGCTTCACCATACAGGCTGACTTCTTTTTACAACGTTTAATCTAAATCCAACTAAGGTCTTACAACTGGCCGAGGGAAAATCGTTTCGAGTCTCTCTCTCTCTCTCTCTCTCTCTCTCTCTCTTTCACTCTGTCTCTCTCTCCTTCTCTCTCTTTTTTTCTTTCTTTCTTGCTTCAGGTTCCTTCGACTTGCTCGCTCTACGTTTCACCGCCTCTGGAATAACGAAGCTCCTAACTAAATGGTAAAATTGTATCGGACAAGGTTCGGCCATTTAACCGACGACGACTTCCGCGAGTTTCATCTACGGAATTAGAAAGAACGTTATCGAGTATCGTAACAATTAACGCGAATGCTTTCTTCGTGACCTTTTCTACATTCGCCTTCGCTCACCTACCGAGAAAGGGATTCATTAATGTACCCCTTAAATCTCAGGTATAATTCAATTCTTATTGATAAATTCGATATTATATTATTTAGATACTTTGTAAACTTAATTGCAGTTAGTATCTGTGTAATATTTAGTTTTATTGCACACTCCCCCCTCCCACACGCACACACGTATTACTTCGATATTATTCTTTACATTGTTTAAAAGTAACTGTGAATAATCTCATCTACCATGATATAAATCCGATCACATTTTGCATTTCCTGAAGTGGAAAAAAGTTGAACTCATTTTTGTTAATCGCCATTAATCATGAAGATTATCGGGTCAGAAGAGCGAGAAGGGGGAAAGGAAGAAAATAACGCCAGAAGAAGAACGTTCAACCTCTAGGAGAATAATATTGGATCCATTTGTAAATTATCACGAGTCATTATCATGTTCTTACCGACAAAATTTCATCTCTCTTTCGCTGATACGTCGACAGATACTGTGGTCCATTTTAAGAACTCATTACAACCTGTATAAAATCCAAAATAAGCCAATCTGACTACTAATTCTTGATAAACTTCACAACTTCTTCAACTTTTCTTTTGATCGTATGATTTATATTCTTTAAGATGATAACAGCGTACTTTATTATAATCGAGCGATGTTTTTATGTTCATGATTACACGTATACTGACTTACTTCATAGTATGGCAGACGTTAAAAACAAATTAAGTTACGGACCACGCAAACTCGCAATGAACTTCATTTAATCTATTATGTACAGCGTGAAAGGTTTATGATTGTTACGTAAGTATGCAACGGCCACTTTTGCGATAAGAATATCATTAACAATATCGAAATATTGAATATTTCATTTATAATATTGCGATGATCGTAGTTCGTATCGCGTGACATCACCGACTAGCCGTCTTTGACGGACGTCGATTGGACGGAAATGACGTTGGAAGAGGTTGTGAAAAGTCGATCGATTTCACACAAGGACGACACTCGAAGCGTTGGCTAATTATTCGAACAAATTATCGACAGGATTAAAGCAATTACTCGTGTGCCTGATTAGTGCATGAAATTGGAATTACATCGGTCTCCCGCATTTCTCTCGCTGTCTCTCTTCCTCTTTTTCTCTTATATCCCTCTTCGACAGCCTATTCCCTTCTCTCTCTCTCTCTCTCTCTCTCTCTCTTTCCACACTTCGCACAAACCCAAATCTCTCTCTCTCTCTCTCTCTCTCTCTCTCGCTCTATCTCCGTTTTTCGCTTTCTCTCATTCGAACCAGTTCTATCCATTTTGTCGCGTACGCTCATTCACCATAAATATGAGATGAATGCATTGTAATATCGGTGATGTCACGCACGGGGCTAGTAGGTATCATATATTAGTCTCGACGCCAGACGTGTTAATTAATTAAATATCGCCGATAATCATCACGAAGCTGGCTACAGGAGGTATCCGCATGCCGTTTTCATCGTGCTTTTGTTTTTTACCATTAAATTATCCTCCTCGCAGTGTTCCCCCGGCATTAACATTAATGAGTTTATTGTTAAAACTCGCATGAATTTCGATTAGCCGCCGACAATCGAATTAGTTTTCATCAGTGGCCGCACATCTCGTTGTAGAACGAGAGACGTTAATCTTCCGTGTACTCTATTACAGATGTCTCATCTCTCTTAAGAGTCTCAGTAGTTTCAATAACAGTTTCATTTACCAATAGATATTCTTCGATATTTGCGATGAAAATCTAAATCACCATTGTGATCTACGTTATCGGAGGTCAATGAATTTTAAGCGCGAACATACGTTCGTAACAGTTGGGAGTAAAATACAAAGCACGGAGATTACGATGAGAAAAAGAACGTGAGGGGAATACAGTCAGGAAAGGGACGATTGTTGCAGCGAATGGTTATAGCCGAAGCTCAGGAACGAGCGTTGGCTGGAAAGCTTGGAGAGTGAGAGAGATGGAGAGAATTGAGATGGAGAGAGAAAGGGGCGTTGTATTTTAGGTACGCGCAATTACATCGTGATTAATTAGTCAGCCACGCGGAACCCTCCTTTTCTTCTCCCTTGGGTCTCTGCCGAACCCACCTCGCGTACCTCCTTCCCTCATTCTCTCTCTCTCTCTCTCTCCCTCTCCCTCTCGATCGTTCAAAAAGTCGCTCTTTCTAGGTCGGTCTATCGCGCACGTTTTCGTGCGTTTATATACTGTGGACGTAGAGGAAAAAACCATTAACTTCCCTCGGGCTTTCATTTGACGTGAGGTTAATCGAAAAATATCGAGCGCGGCGAAAAACAAACGCACAGAAGCGTGAGCCAGCTCGTCGTCGTTGGTTTCCTTCTCGAAGAGAAGGAGAAAGAGAGAAAGAGATAGGAGGGAATCGAGGCAAACTGCCAGAGGGATAGAAAGCCCCCACTCACGCCCACTCACTCCACTCGTGGCTCGTCTAGCAATTTTTTCGTATTACTATTTCGTAGGCGAAGGCAAAAGCGTGTTGGGCGTTGACTGATAGAGAGATCAGACCGTAAAGATGCAGGCTCGCGTACGAACCAAGAGACAGACGTCTGAGAAACGAGCCGTTGTCTCTCCTCGTATTACTTCAATTTTTCTCGCTCATAAACGTCCGAACGATACACAACGCTTACCGTCGATAGCCTTGGCTTTCGCCGTTTTTCCTCGTGAAAAATTTTCGATCCGCCCAACTTCGATCGCGTGCGCATGAGGATTTAACTTTATATAGGCAATTTCGTCACGAGGTATAGGAATCACGAACGATTAAGCTTCGTGTGTATCGTTTTTATTGTAAAAAAAAAAAAAAAAAAAAAGAAAAGAAATAAAAGCAAGAACCAAGAAACGGATTTTGATTTTATTTGAGGAATTTAAGGAAACGAAAACAATTTACGTTAAGGTTTCTTTCGTAGAATTCGCGATGGATGTGTTAAATAACAGTTCATCTTTTGATCGTATCACAATTAATCGATCGAAAGGGATTGTCCTATTAAATCACGTCGATTTGTCCACTGATGTTTCTTCCATCATTGTGATCGAATATCGACACCTTGGAAAAGCCGGTGACCGATGAACTCGTTGCTGAACGCATAAGTCACTCGCTGTGCGACTCAACAGAAGCTAATAGATGCAACCTCCTTGCAGTCACGTCATTTGAAAATTAATTACAGTTACTTGCGGTGGCTCGTAAAGAACAAGGCCTGAATAATTAACGTAACCGTTGTATCGCGCTCCGAGCTAATTATAGGCCCCTCCTTTTCTATTCGTCCGATTAGCATATTCGTTAATTATCAGCCCTACCATTCTCTGTTGCTTGTACTTATATATAACGAACCTTTTCGCTTTCTTTCTTCCTCTTTCTCTCTCTTTCTTGGTTTCCTCTTTTCTAAGCTTGCGTGCATTAATATTCACACGAACTGTGCGTGTCGCAAAATATATATATTATATGTACATACAAAATATATGTGTATATATACATATACTTATATATATATATATATATATATATATATATATATATTCTTTTATATATATATATATATACACACCTTATGTCGAGTTTATCATCTCGTCCAACATGGCGAGATACGCGGAATTTCAACACTTAGTTTTTTTTTTTTCTGTAGCTTTACGATCCCTACTAAAACACCTGAAAATTTCTACTATAAAAATCTACCTTTCGTCGATACAATTAGTGTTTAAATATTTACATTTCACTCGTACACTGCTATTAACACGAACTTCCTTTCAATTTATTTTCACATAGCGGAATCGAAAGCTGTATTTGGAAAAAACACACTCGAAAGATGCTCGATGTTGTTTTCCCTGCGTTTGTGCTTACGCGAGTGGAATGTATGAAGTTTTATACGCGTTAGTACATGGGTGGTTAGGTACTTTCACAATGAATACTTCGAAACGTTCGAATGGTTTGCATTTTTTATGTACATACGCATATTTGTTGCCAATAAATTGAAAGAGCGCGGTAAATAATTTCATGGTTCGTTACTTTTTCCCGTTAGAATATTTCCGAATTTTGCTTAAGCGTTCCTCTAAAAATGGAAGAATTTGATTAACGAGTAGTAAGTCATGTTCCTTCTGTATTATTATGTCACGAGAAAGGAAAGGAAGTATCTTGGAAAGATCAAAGATACTAAAAGCTTCTTCCTTCATTCATCATGTTCTCCCCCTATTATAGGACAACATCAACGGGGGGTTTGAGTCAACGATTCCTTCTTTGGTAAATCGATTGATTCGGTTTGGACAGAGGGCAAAGGCTCTTCGTATGAAGACGTAAACTTCATGGGGGGTATAGCGACGGCATAAGAATGAAGTTAGGCATATTCGGACGTTTATCGCGTCGCCTCGAGCAAGACACGCGATCTCGACACGAGTCCCGAACATAGTAAGTACAGGTCTTTCGCGCCCTATACGACCACCCTCAACACCGTTTCTCGTTCAAGCTATACGGAAATCCAACAAGGACGACACGCTCGTAAGACTCGATAATGGTACCTTACAAGTGTAGAAAGTTTAGAAATGTTTTTGAATTCTGAAATAGAAATCCTACTAAATCATCGTCATTGTCATTTATATTCTCTTTATTTTCATCGACGGAATTTATTTTATTCGTCACACGTTTTAATTATTATATCAATTCTGCAATTATATACTTTGTAATATCTTGTATCTTAAGGCGAAAGAGAAAATTGTCAAGAAAGAATACACAAAAAAGAGGGGTGGAAGTTTGTCGAACCGTGTGAAAAAAACAAGGAAATGAGAGGAAGGGGACTTCCCTTTTAGGATAGTCCAGACGATCGTGAAAAGAATGAATGGAGGGTGGTGATATCGTCGTGTCACGACTAGTCTAGTCACGGACAACAGTTTCGTAGGTGGAACCCCTATCGATAAATGAATAATAACGATATTCGAGTTAAGGTTAATGGTTTTATTTAGGAAATGATGGATCCGTCAGATAACGTGTTATGCATTTGACATGTATATTATTATAAAGAGGATTAATTTATTGCAATGAAAATAAAAGTTTAATCTAAATAATTATATATAAAAAAATCTTTGCAATAAAGTATGAAACTCATGTGAGATAAGCTCAAAGAAGAAAAGAAAAGAAAAAAAGAAAATCTTATATCACATACGTTTAAGGGAAACTCAATGAGATTGTTATATCATGTAATCGTCTATCGAGTAATACGTTTGAAAAAGACATAAAAGCTCTTCTTGTGAGTTTAACTTTCGCTGCAAAAAATGTGTTTTTCTCGCTTCGCGCCAGTTACACGCTCGCTCTTACATCTACGTGCTCCGGTTTTAGCGCCGTGCTATCAAGTTTTTGTCACTGTCTGCAAAATGGCAGTGAGAAACGAGCAGGAACCTGTCGTGCCACGGTTAAAATGGTAGATTAAACGTCTCGCTGACGACCGACCCCCGATCGATTCGCTTCTCTCTTCTTTTCTCTTTCGGATATATGACATCTGGATGAAGAATAACGAAAGTTAAGGGCTAATTGCGATATCTCGCATGAAACGTTTCAGACTAATACACCGTTAGTCGAATTGTTTTAGGAAAACGTTATACAATTTTTTTTTCTCGTTTTTAAAAAGTATTAAAGAAATAAAAACATTGACATCAGTTTAAGTAAGAAATATTATAGTTGGAAAAATGTAAAGTGATTTTATTTTTTTTATTTTTTTTTTACTTCAATCTCTCGGTAATCGTACAATCAGAACGAGTGTTTCTTGCGAAAGAGCATACGTAAATGGTATTAGCTCTCTCTTCGGAGAGGGTAATGTTACTCGTTGAAACGATACTTTTGAAAGCAATATTTTAGTAGAGCCATTACTCAAGTGTTTTCGTTTTGTACTCACAGTCCAGTTATGTTAGACGAAGGATGAAAGAGAGATAGAAGGAGGGAAAATGCAAAAGCGTTGGATTGCGACGCCTAAAATAATTACTATTCGAGACACGATGGGAGAACAACGCAAAAGCATATTCGTTACGCTCGAACGAATACGCTAGTGAGGAGAAAGAGGAAGGCAGGCGGACAGACAGACAAGCAGACAGATAAACAGACAGACAGGCAGGCAGGCAGACAGAGAAAGAGAGTGAGTATCCCGTAGAAACCGTGTAGATGTGTATTGTGTAACGTAACATTTGGGCAAATGGTATGCTTTTTGAAATGAAATTACTGATTGTTCCAGATCGTATATCCTTTCGATTGTTATATGCCCGGGAATTTTCAAAAACTTTTCGTACGCTCCGAAACGCTCTCAAACACCATCTCCAACCGTGCACGCTAAAACACCTTGATTTTCGAGCTCATTCTCGCATTGTTAGATTACGCCGCAAAAAACGATATAACGTCGACGCTGCGCTCAAAAACCAATTCGTACGCAAAATTCAAAGGGAAATTCGACGCTCGGTTTCCCCTTTCGACGAGCCAACAAGAGGTCCCTTCTCGTTCTTCGCTCTTCAACCACTACAGTCGTTCCACTGTTATTGTAACCGTGTTATTTTAACAGAGAGCTTTCTATAAAAATGTGCAAGGAAAGAAAAGGGGCCACGATAAATAGTTCTAAATCGTTTCGTTGATGATAATGATTTGCTAGTGATCACGATATAACGATAGTTGTCGGTTCGATAGTTTCACATTTTAAGAACACTAACGATTATATGTTGAAATTAATATCATTTCTTTCTTCTATTTTTAAATTTTCGTTAAGAATTCTATAATCTATGATTGGCTACCTACTATATATTCCGTTTAATTACAACACGGTTAATTCGTGATTTCGCCAAACAAAGGTGAGTGGAATCACTAACGTAATTATAATAGTTTATTTGGAATTCATGAATGCGAGTTGTAGAATGAATAAAGAGACTGTTGGATTATGCTCATATTCATACATACTTATATAATACGTACCTTTATTCGACGTAATAGTAATTAATTTTCACAAAGGAGAATAACAGAGAAAAGTTTATTTTGTAAAAAAAAAAAAAAAAGATTCAATTTTGTAAAAAAAGAGTCTACAATTAATTTTTGGTGTATATATCGAGAGTATTAATACGATGGTTGATTAAAATATTTAACAAACCAGTATCATGTTCAAAACGAACATAATCAAAGACAAAGGATATTGCATTTTTTAAAACAATCGAGGTTTACTTATTATTCATGTTCATTAGGAAACCGTGGCATGACTTTACAATAGCGTATAAGGGGGTAAAGAGCGGACGCTCGACAATGGACCCGCGGGTAGGATTCCCAGATCTGAATTTGGAATTCCCAAGATCCCCAAGTACCCCGCTTTCGTTCTAGCGTGAAATAAGTCTGGGACCTCGGAGCCCGTTCACCCTCCCTTTCTCTCTCTCTCTCTCTCTCTCTATTTCTCTCTCTCTCTCTCCCCCTCTCCCTCTTTCCCTTTCCTCCAATTCTCCTATCTTAAAGCTGACTATTTGCACTTAGCAACTAGTGGCATGGTACCTAGGTGCCCTCAACTAAAATACTACTTTCCGTCGACTGACCTTTCTACAAAGTAAAGCAATGAATACATTTAGATCGTAAATGTTCCCTTACTTTGGCCCAACAGTCGTCGTTCCATCTCGTGCATTATGTATTTTCCTCTAATGCGTCCATTAAGTGCGATGCAAACGTTTAAATCAAATTTCTATTAACTGTAATTAATGCGCGCGACACCTAGACGAGCCAAAGTTATGTTCTTATCTCGGTGAACTGCCGCTCTTCGAGACTGGAAAGCACCGGAGCGCGCGTTAATTCTCGAAAAGTACACGAACGAAATTCCCTTTCAATAACAAACTACAAGTTCCTAATTTCCTAACCGACGTAATAGCGTTATTGCCTTCGTTACAATCGCGGTTTGATGCATTTTCCTAACATTTGCAGGGGAAAAAAAAAAAAAGAAAAAAAAGAAAGGAGAATAGAGACAAAACAAAAATAGAGAAATAGGAAAGGAGCAAAAGAGAGAAAAAAAAAGAGGAAAGAAAAAAAGGAGGAAAAAAGATATGAAACGAAACGAAGAGAATTTCTTAAGAAGGAACAATACCTCTGAATTTTCCATACGCATATCGTTCGCGACTGAAAAACGAAACAACTTCCTCTTTCTCCTTTTTCTAGTCTGGACCTTTTTGCCGGATCTTTGCGAGCAGGTGCGCTCGCTTCTTTCTTGATGCGGTCGGTCTCTGCGTCGTTCTTGAAAGAAAGGCGAAAGGTTGGATAAATTTTCGGCGACGATGCTCGAAGATGGAGTCGCATTCGAATAAGAAATGCCGAATATAAGAGAGATAGAATATCACCGTGCGGAGAGTGGAAGAACGCGCTTCTGTTTACAAGATGAGCGTCGCTGGTTGTAAATCATGGGAGCGAGAGATGGGCTGAGCGACCACGCTGCATGGAAAGAGGGTCGGAGAGCAAGAAGAGGGATGTTCGTAGGGCAGAGCGAGGGCAGAGGGTAGAGCGAGCGAGTCTGTTGGGAAATAAGGAGGCAAAGTTACGTTTCCTCGCATTCACCCTCTTCCCTCTGTCTCTCTCTCTCTCTCTCTCTCTCTCTCCCCCTCTCTCTCACTCTTCCTCTCTGCTCTCTACGGATAGCATCGCCACAGCCTCATCGCATCGTACCTTGCCCTCGGCAAATAGCTATGTAACCCTACCGTATTCGCTTTCTCTCTCTTTCTCTCTCTCTCTCTCTCTCTCTCTCTCTCTCTCTCTAGCTTTATCTATTTACTTCTATCTCAACATTATAGCCGTATATTTTAACGTGATGAAGACTTACCTTCGAACCATGTCAATAGTTAAATATTATTTATTCATTCCTTCTTATCAATTGGATCTACACCAATTTCTTTTCGTTTGGATAAGTAAAGTAATAGGAGAATAATCGAGACGAATCTTCTTGACAGTATATCGTCGATATAAGTCTTTATTAGTTAACTACGCTCATCGACTTATATTTAAGAGAAAATAGTTGGTATTCGATGCTCCAGATGATGGAGAAAATCTCCCTTTGTATGAACTGTATTTATTGTCCCGAAAGAAGATCTCCTCTTTCAATAAGTTGTTCAGTTTACCTTCACTACTTCACTTTGCAATAACCTTTACGCACGTTTCGCGAAACGGCGCTCTTTCTTTGATGGCAGTAAGCGCTCCCATCCAAGATTTATTTAACTCATATCTGCCATTTCGTGCAAACGCTTCCACCTATCCTCTTCGTGGCATGGCCATTAAACCGTCCACGTACGTGCTCCCTTTTTCTCTGGCGACAATTTCCGAAAATTTTGCCATCTGCGTGGGGTCGATTCGGATATGACACGAGAGGAAGAAGAAAAAATGATATTGCCTGCCGGTACACACAGCGTGTTCCCCGTAGTTTTCCGGGGAAACGAAAATATAACGCGAGAAATTTGATCCTCGCTGACGTTACTTTTTCTTAAAATGATTAACGATGATATTACGAAATAGTTTCGGAAATGACAAATGTCAACGAGTCCATTCTTTTAAATAATCACATTAGACGTTTCAATGAATAACTCTTAAAAGAATAGACAGACAAGTAAATTTTAACGTAAATCTCATTAATCCTTCCAAAGAGAAATACGTCAAATCCTTTCCTTCTTTCGCCTCGTTTCTTCATCCTAGAGCGGGGCTACATTAATGTAAGAGTAAATTAAATTAAATATCACAGATTACTAAGCTGAATTCTCAAATCACACTTTGTATCCTTTGAAGAAAAAACACTCCAACGTAGAGTCTGAGTTAATCATATAAACGATACCGTAATACGGGGAAATGTAAATTACGCCGAGTTAAGGATACGTAAATATGCACTTAGTTAAAAGAAAATAAAATAAGATGCATCGTATAGGACAATTATGGTATTGTTCGGTGTACAAATATCGAGTTAAAAAATGAAACTTTTTGAGATACGAATTTCGAATAACATGGCAAATTGAAAGAAAAGATTCAAATCGGTCCATGAAGAATTGGATGGACCGTTCGCGCGCACGTGGACGATACCATGCGGAAGAGAATATCAAAGGTATTCAATTCCACAAAATTTTGTTTGCAGAGAGAACAATGGGAAATGCGGAGCTCCTCCGACGGTATTTGTAACAAGCATTGCTTGCGGATCCGTCTGCGAAGCGTCTCGTTTCTCGTTTCGAAATTGCATCTTCGAGGCATGTACACACACACAGAGAGAGAGAGAGAGAGAGAGAGAGAGAGAGAGGTGGAGAAGGAGAGAAGAAGAGAGAGAAAGCGTGCCGCGACGACGATCGACGATCTTGTCGCCTTGGCAAAGTGAATATTTGCATATTAATGTGATTACGGAAGACATTCGCGAAAGGGACAGCTTGTGCACAGGCAGATGGAAAGAGGGAAAGAGACAAACGGAGGGTAGGAATGAAAGCGAAATACCATGAGTAACAAGGAGAGAGACAAAGCGACTTTGAAGATATCAGAGACGAGAGAAAGAGAAGCCTGCTGAGATAGGGTCGAGGGAAATGAATCACATCATTATGAATAATAATACGTCCTGTCTATCGTACTCTCACCCTCTCTCATTCTCTCTCTTTCTCTCACCCTCTCGCTCTCTCTCCCCTTCTCTCTCTCTCTCTCTCTCTCTCTCTCTCTCTCTCATTATGTCTCCCTTTCTCTTTCTCTCCTTCTGGTTGTCTGGTTATTAATAGTAATGACTTAGCAAGGGTTTTTGCTCGGATGGTGGTAAAGGTGGTTGTGTCGTATGAAACACGCACTACTTTTTCGCTAACTCCTCCTCCATCTAACCTCCCAAACGTCCTATTTCTTCCCGTTCCTTATCCATCAACTACGCCTAACACAAACGTAAATAGTCTTTCGTTTCTCTTTCTTTTCTCTCTCTCTCTCTCTCTCTCTCTCTCTCTCACACACACACACACACACACACAAAATCTATTTCTGCGTGTTTCTTCCTCTTCCCCTTTCGTTCTAACCCATCCTAGTATATACGGATTCCTCTCGTGTAACGCCGCAGGAAAAGCGTGTAAAATATTTCGCAAGAGCCTGGTTCCTACAGCTGCTCGAGCTCACCAACAAGCATCTCTCTCTCTCTCTCTCTCTCTCTCTCTCTCTCTCTCTCTCTCTCTCTCTCTCTCTCTCTTTGATTGCTATGCAGCTGTACGTCAAGTGTATTGCGAGACCGATGGAGCAATGTAAACACCCTCGCGGCTCGTTGTCACGAGCGGTGGAGTGCAGTATCCATGTTCTCCAGCTTCATTTTCAAAAAAAGAGGGGTAAACAGAAACGCTATAATTATCTACGGATACTAATTTCTTTTTTATATATCGTATCGAAAATTAATATCTCATGACGATGATTAAAAACTTTCTTTCTAATTTCCTAAATGATTAATTTGTATTAGATATTAATAAATTTTAATTATTATTTTAATTTAATCTTTATGTAGATTCGAGCTTACGTGACGATACGATATGAAGCATGGCCGAAGCAGTTACGGGCGCAATGGTTTTCCGGTGTTCGATTATCAAAGGGCTGTAAGCGGATCCATGCGGACCACGATGAACCCGGATCTGGTTACTCTGATATTAAATCCCCCTTTAAAACTACACACTCTGTCTAGCTCATATCTACCGAGTCGAGTCTTCATTCATTTGAGCAAGAATAACCATAGTAGAACAAAAGGACTGCCCGCGAATAACTTTATTATTTTTCCGAAAGATAATAAGCGTAGAATCTCGACGTTGACTTTTCTCCTGAAATATTTCAAGTCCGAGTGAGGTCATAAATTCGCGACGATATCTATGATCGTACTTTTCGTACTCTTTCGTTTCTCCTTTCGTTGATCGTACCAGTGAAAGAGAGATAGATAGATAGATAGACAGATAGATAGATAGATAGATAGAGAGAGAGAGAGAGAGAGAGAGAGAGAGGGTGAGAGAGAGGGAGAGAGGGAGAAAGTGAGTGAGAGAGAAAAGATAGAACAAAATCGTTAAGTTTAGTAATACGTACGGTATCCTGATAAAATTTAGATGACACAAGGGAAGTGGTATAGCCAGAAAAATAAATAAGGAAATAATATTGAAAGAAGAACCAAGTATACTCTAAGGGCTTAGCATAATTACAACGACACGCTTAATAACGAAAAACGGGAATACCGAAGAGAAATAAATTAGAAATGACATAGCTCGTGACTATCGTCTTCTTTAGCATTAACGATGAGCTATGCACGCGAACGAATACCAACTAGGAAAAAGAAAGAGAAAGTTGTAACGATATACATGTAATAGTAGGAAATATACACATATACATATGCCAATAGGATCGTCCATTCTTACGGTCCTGTGCCATGTCGCACTAGGATTCAAGAAAGAATGAGGGGAAAAAGAAAGAATAGGAAACGAATGCATTTATTCCACCCCTAAAAATAATGATAGCGTGAGCCGACACCGCGGTGAAATTCCAAAACCGAATGCAAAGTACTCGAGAGCTTGGAGTCGTAGAAAAAGTTGAAAAGTGGTCTGGTTGAAAGAGGTGAACGGGATATGGAAGGTAAAAGAGTGCCGAAGTCAGACGCAAGCCAGAGTTGAAAGAAAAGGACAGGCACGCTCGCCGCATTACTTTGTACAAATAACGCTCGCCGCTGTAATTTGCGAAATTCCCGTTATTTTACATTTTAAACTAGAAAATAAAACGGCCTAGCTGGCGGCCGCTTATCCGTCCAGCGCGATCTCGATCGTATCGCCCCCAGTCACGCTTACCCTGCTACAAGCCGAGCACGACTGCTCTGAAAATTACTGTACTACCCTATGTGGCGTGAGTATTATTTTTTCCCGCTTGCTACCTTTCTACTTTCCCTTCCTATCACCCACCCACAACCACCTACTTTTCTTCGATCTTTCCTGCGTCCTTTCGTCTTTCATTTATATATCTTCTTTACTCGTACGTATGCTTGAAATTTTGAAGAGGAGATTTAACTCGAGTGTTCGCTCTGGCGGAGCCCGCCTAAAAGTTCGAAAATTTTATCGGTAAGAGATGATTCTCCACTTTACCAACATAGGGGTGGTTAGCATTTCACTTTTTTGAGGAAAAACCGAACGCTGTCGCCATCCTACGGATGATGGCCGAACTACGCATGCTTTTCCAACGTAGGAGGGGTTGTAGGGGTGGTTCGACGTTTGCACGGTAAGGGTGTCTTTAGCCGAGGTGGGGGAACTCTGTACAAGTCCATGTTACCCCCTTCGAAATTTTCTTCTAACTCATTATTTTTTTAGACCAGTACAAAATTGATGATTAGTTTAATGATTTGATCCTTTTACATTAATATTTTCAAAGACTATCATCCTGTAACGATAGAAAGGAATGATGTCTGTTCCAATAATTGTTCTCGTAGGATTTCAACTAATTAAAAGAAATCAAATCCTTTTTAAATATCGACGTGGTTCGCTTAAGTTTTGCAGTTTTATGAAAAAAAAAAAAATGCTGGAAGTTAGCATACATCCTTTCAATAGATTTTTTTAAAATAAAATCCATAGTTCTGAAGAAGCATGAAATTTTGCATCGTGCAAAATGGGCTCCCCGTGGTATATCCCCACTACGAAGTGTAGGTAATAGTAGTGGGGATGAATCGATACAGCCACGATACAACGGCCGATGTCTCGAAACTCGAAATAGGAATGCGCACGCACCCCCTCCTGTCATGGGTCTATCGAGCCTCGAAACAATGTAACAGGAGCGAATCGTTCGTCGTGAACAGGTGACTCTCCCGGCACGATACAGACGGCGTACATACGTATAATAGTTTTTTAAACGCTAAGAAACAAAATCTCCTTAATCAATAAACAACGTAAGTACCCTTCATACTGATCATGTCAAAACGAAGGAATTTCACGTGTCATTTCGAATTAGATACGAGTCGCGTTTGGAGATCGGCCATTGGTGTGATGTTTCTCTCAGTAAAAGTTCATTGTAAATTTTTCGTGGTGCTTTACTATTCATTTTTCTTGCCAGTCGTTGCGATATAGTGATTTTAAGAGTGATTGCTCCATCGTTTCGTTTATATCGATGGTAGACGAATTATAAATTAACCACTGTCATAAACAGCGCCGAACTTATGCGAATTAATTGTCATTTTCTCTCTCTCTCTCTCTCTCTCTCTCTCTCTCAATATTATAGCATATCTTTTTTTCTAATTATATCAATTTTATGAATAAGAAGTATTCCAATCGTATAACGAATAGATGTTACTATACAATTAATAATTTTCAAATACCATCGAACGATTCAAGAATAAATAGTAAGAATAAATAGTTATATACGTTGAATTATATAGTTGAACGTAACGTTGATCTGTAACATCATTAGTCATTCCGAGTAACGCAAATACGTGCTATCATGATAAAAAAGAGAGGGAGGATTGTAAATAAAGGCATTGACGATAGCGCGAGGTTGTACACGATCTAATCGGTCTACCTAACTGAACCGTATCTCTTTTTATATTCAGTAGAACGATTTACGATTCTAACGTCATCTTAAACGGTCGACAACGAACGTTTGACTAATGATTCTTCTCTTTTTAGCAGTCCCTTTGTTCTCCTCATGCGAAAAGCTACAAAAGAATACATTAAAAGTTGAATTCGTAATCTATTCGTACTCCAATATATAAATTATCGTGCTCTCTGAAAAGAAAAAAACACGTAAAAAATGAGTACAATAAAAAAATCCTTAAATGACGTGAATTAAACGCGTTTCTTTAGAATTCTTTATACGAATAATAAGAGAAAGATCGACATATAAGTTTAACAGGATCATCTTCGTGGTCGTTCGCGCGAGCACTATATTCCAAAAATGTTTTTGTATTGGCGGTACAGAGGGAAAGGCAAACGGGAGAGGAAGTAAAATGGGCAGAAGGTCTCGCGGGAGCAATAACCGTAAAACGCGTGAGAGTGTATGTGTGAATGTGTGTATATGGGCGATGTGTGTGTGTGTGTGTGTGTGTGTGTGTGTGCGAGTTAGTATTTGTGATGGGTGGTTAAAGTGTCAGGGCGAAGGCAACGATACAAGTTCGAGATGCATGGTACTCGAGAGCGATCGAGATCTAAGGGGAGAGCTGATGGATCGCGTGTGAGCGACGAATAAAGCAGTTGTCCGGTTGGAAGAAAATAGAAAGAGAGAGAGAGAGAGAGAGAGAGAGTGAGAGAGAATGTGAGAGAGAGAAAGCGAGGGGGTGAGAGAGATAGAGAGGAGAGATATTCATTGAAATTATAATAGTATTGCGTTGATCCAAAAAATAGATACGATAAAAGAAAAATAATGATAATGATGTAATCAATTATGTATTTTATACAATAAAAATGTAATGTTTAAGAATTTATGATCGATAAAAGAAATAAAAGAGAGAGAGAGAGAGAGAAAAGAAAAGACGATCAAGAATAAAGGATCGATAGATCGTTAGTGAAGGAAGCAAAGATCGATCGATTTTCCGCGTGATCCCGAAGCGTAACGCGGAAGTCCAGTCCTCGGATCTCGCGATATTCGACGTATACCTAGAGGGACAATCACCCTTGCCAATCCCGTCGTTCACTCGAACGCGAACGTGCGCGCAGTTGGGCTTCTATAACGTACGACGAGAGTATGCGGAGGGAGGGAGAGACAGATTAATGTGACCCCGTCACCGTTCGAACAAAGCTTCGCACAATGGCCGCACACACCGGGGACAGTGGACGGTCGCAACGACGCTCGCAACGACCTTCGCTTACGGATGACTGGGATGGTAGCTTTGCTGGGTGAGCGCTGTGGATATATTACCCGCCATTCGTGGCTATCACCAATGAGATTCAATGCGTGATCATGTCCGTCCGCCAGCATACCCGCGCTTTCTTTCATCCGTCCGCTTCGATACAAGAAGAAATTCAACAGGATAGTCATTTTTTTGTCTTCTTTTTTTTCCCCCCCCTTTTCCCTTTACCTTTTCATCCTACCTTGCCTCGCGTCATCCCTTTAATCGCTTTAAAATTTGACTACACGATGATAAAAAACGGATGAGGAACAAAGGGATAGTGCAAAACAATTCCTTTTGTTTTTCATTTCTCATCCTTTTTAAAAATTAATTCTAATCCGCCTGAATTAGATTTTGTTGCCGATCATTCTGTATTCCTTAATTTGCTTTTTTTCCTTTCTTAATTTTTTTATTTTTCTTTTTTTTTTTTTTAACGAAAGATCACTAATTTCCGGGCGACTTAATCCTTTGGATTTATCACTTGCGCGTTCTCCAAACCGTTCTCCTCGATTATGCCCTCGTACTTTCTCTCATATTTCCGCGATCACACTCACTCCTACTACGTGAAAGGGGGGCGACGATAGTTGTGACCACACCCCCCGGGCGTGGGTTTTCCTGCGCGCGCAGAAAATTCTTACTTCTTATCGGAGGGACGACTTCCTATCCTGGCTCACATTCTCTGAGACGATAGCGAGGAGAATAGATGATACGCAAACTGATCTGAGAAAAGGATTGGACACGAATCTCCAACTCTTTTCTTTTCTCTCTCTCAATTTTTTCTTTCGAATCAATCTCGAGAAATTGTATCGAGGGATGACGAGTTTCCATTCTATAAACATTGTTCCTCCATCTCGACGGGAATATCATAAAATAAATAATAGCAATCGAGTTGCGAAAGGGAGAATCGTGGTAATACGCGTGATTTTTAAAAAAATTGATGCATTTCACAGATTCAAAATATTGTAACGATACTCAATGACAACGATATAGTAGAAGATATCTCGTTTCTTATTAGATACATTCATGTTAAGAACAAAAAAAAAAATATTTTTCTCTGAGAATAATCGAAAAAAAACTTTTTCTGCGTACGCACAAATTTTTTAATTTCAAAAAAGTAAGTACGATCAAGGAGACGGTGGCACGATCGGTCGGCTAAGGATGTTAGTTTCGGGTCCTTGGTATTTTCGCGATGGTCTCCATTAAATCACTGGGAAATCTGTTCCAGTGCCGAGCGGCATGGTCGCCACGCCAGTAGAGAATAAAGAGGGGCTTATTATAAGCGACGGTAATTCTCGAATAAATAACCGCGGGCTTGCGCGAAGATCGAGAAGAGAAAGAGGGCTGTTTTAGAGAGAAATAGAGAGAGAGAGAGAGAGAGAGAGAGAGAGAAGGAGAGAGAAAGTAAGTAAAGCTTGAGCTCGGAAAGAACGACGAAAGAGAAGGAAGGAAGGAAGGAAGAAAGGAAGAGAGGGAAGAAAACGAAAGGCGGGGGTGGGTGAGGACGTAGGTACTTGATTTATTTCGGCGCCACAAAGATCTGGATCCGCGTACGTGCCCCGTGCTTCAAATTACCAACTTATAAACTCTCGTCTTTTCTTTTTCTTTCTTCTCGAAACCCTCCATACATCACTCCGTTGAACGAACAGAAAAGCAATGTGTGGCTAAGTCGACACCTCGTCGAATCGAGCGGAATGCCGTCAAAATATCTCTTTATAAATTTACAACCTTGTCGTACCTTCGCGGCCGATAAGTCCTGGCGATCATCGCGAATCTGTCATAGCGAACATTCTCCTGTCGGTCATCTTACCTGAAACAACAGAGAAATTTTTGATAAAAACGAAGCGTTTAATACTTCAATTAATTTTTTTTTACTTTATCAAAATCTTTATTAAATGACATCTAGAAAATGTAGTTAGATTTACACTAAGGCATATTTATTTTAATTGATGGAAATTCGATTGTACATCAAGTCGTATTAAAGAGAAGAAGATGCGACAGGGACAAACGAGGGAAGAAGATGAACGGTAAGTCGAGGTCCTGAAAGTCTAAACTTTTTACAGCAGTGTTAGCGCATTTAATTTATCTGACGATAATGGGGCCGAAGCGGCGGTGTTGCGTTGAGGAGAAATGGAGAAAGAGGAGATGGAAGAAACGAAGGAAGAGAATCGAGAGAAGAGAAGAAGGAGGAAGGGTGGAAGCTTCGAACCACGAGAAGAACAGAGAGTCCTTATTAAAATTCATTAATTTCGCCCATCTATGAAAGTTTCATTTTCATGCAAATCCGAGGAATAATCCGGCTGAAAAAAACCAATTTGAATGACTTCGGAAGAGTCGTGACGGTCGCTAGGGAAACTTGCTTGTTGTGCAAGAGTGAACGTGCGTACGCACAAATTTGTCTGTGTATGTGTGTGCGAGAGAGAAAGATAGAATAAACGGTACGTCAAACGTGGCAGGATAAAGCGACATCGTATTCTTACTAAACGGTATTATGCAAACGACGATCCCAACGCATGAAATTTTGGCTGGCACGAAAATAAAACTAATGTGAAGGAGAAGAAAAGCTATTTCCTCCGGAGCTTCGTAAAAACGAAGAAAGTGTGAGTGAGAGAGAGTGAGAGAGAGAGAGTGAGAGAGAGGAAGAGAGAGAGAGAGAGAGAGAGAGAGAGAGACGGTGAAAAAAAGGGTGAGGGGTTGCTCGTGAAGAGTAGAACGAGTGAACAAATCGTCGCGACAGGAATCTGGGCCGACGTGCAATGAGTGATCGCGCGTTTCCAGTGGTAACCTCGGGAGAAGCGAAATTTTCCGACCGACAGCCACGTCAAAGCGATTTGTCGTCGGCCTTCCAAAGAGAAATGCGAGTCACTCTCCCTTCTCCGTTTTCTCTTCCTGTTGGCGGACGACGACCATTTCCTCGAGTCTCAAGAAATCGCCCCTCGCTCCTGTTCGCGCCTATCTCTGCCTCCGCACACGTGCATTCACGAGAGAAACATACGCAAAGTCGAAGGAGCACAGCCTTCCTCCATCTTCTCCTTTTCTTATTCTTTTCTTATTCTTTTCCTTTCTTTCTCTTTTCTTTTATTTTCATTCCTTTTCCTTTCTCTACTTTTCTCATCTCTTCCTCTTTCTCTCACCATTTTCCCAGACCCTTCTTATCTGTTTGCTATTTATTTAGGAGGATCGGACGAATGGTACTCGGCTGATACCAAGCGGACAAACCCAAGCTGGATCCTAGAATCACCTCTTAAGAATACACATGCCCCAGGTGACGGCTTATCGCGTTCATGCAACATTACCCTTTCCAACCGTTATTTACTGCACTTTCCATATTCTTTCGTTACGCTCACTCTCTAAACACGCTTTTCTCCTAACTCTCTCTCTCTCTCTCTCTCTCTCTCTCTGTAAAGTAGTTCGAGAAATCAAAATTATTATCTGGCACGTATTCAATCTCGTTGTATTTTTCACTTTTATCTTAAATTTGTAAAATATTTACGTAAGTTTAACTCCATAAAGATTTTACAAACAAAATATCGTTAGAATCACGTAATGAATTTTCGTCTTTGTGTAGAA
The DNA here is from genome assembly GCA_911387685.1 of Dolichovespula media. Classification (NCBI taxonomy): domain Eukaryota; kingdom Metazoa; phylum Arthropoda; class Insecta; order Hymenoptera; family Vespidae; genus Dolichovespula; species Dolichovespula media. The sequence goes on along the minus strand of OU426852.1, from coordinate 5,441,303 downwards.
CTTCACCCTAGGGAACCTAAAGGGTGTTGACGATTTCGTTGGACTTAGCTCGCGTGACGGGAAGTCCTAAATGGCGTTGTCGTAAGTCGCGACGCGTTAACGATAGCGATTAATCGTTTCGACGCATTCTCCGTCGCTAAACGAAAGGATTAAATCGATACGATTAACCGCGCTCTCGAGCGTTATTTTGATTCCAACGCTTTCCCACCCACGCAGATCGTGCTTTTCGCGATTATCGAATTTGCCCATCGACTCATGCGCGTTCACGAAAGTGCATTTATTTTCAAAGAAATCGATGAATCCGCTTTATTTTAGCTCGGCCGAATTAAATATCGAATTGAGTTCGCTCTTATGCACTCAAACGTTCCGTCAATCTTTCCCGAACATTGTTTTTACTGATTTTTTTTTTTTTTGACGACCGAAAATGCACTATTTTTTCGAACTAAAATGAAATTTTGGTGTTAGAAGAACGAACGAGCGATAGGGTGGAATAAATTTTCAGTTAAGAAAATGAAAATGACGAGTGGACGATAATGAATGGACGTTTGGATTAGAATTGACAGGAATGGAATGGGAAACAAAATTTGAATAGCCATTTTTATGAATTGCGAAGTACGAATAACATTTCGATGACTCGGTTCAAATCTTTTTATTTACTTTTTTGTGAAATGTAATTTGCTTAACGTATTTCATGCTGAAATCGATTCGAACGATGCGATACGGTCGAGCGATCGTTGTCGAATTTAATGCTTCAACGATTATGTTAATGCGGATAACGAAGATAACACGACCTCATGATTTACTCTCTTTCTCTCTTCCCCCTCTCTCTCGCTACTTCTCCCCCTCTCTTTATATGTCCCATGTTCTCGGTTTTCTCTTTCATATACGGTTATGCAGTTTCAGTATATTTTACGAATACTTCTACTCTTTTTATTTTTTTTCCTGCCCTTCGATGAATCGCCCTTTTGCCTCGGCAGCATCGTTATAGTGCGCATACGCAAATCCGCATAAAAATATGCGGACTTCCGAGGCTGCACCAGTTTGCTGCATAATCATGCAGTCGATGAGCGCGAGGGAGTTAACCATGCGAGAAAGGATAGGGCAGGGAGAAAGAAATTTACGGGGATCCGCATCGAGTACGATACCATTTTCTATCTCGTCGTATATCATTTCGTGTTCTCTTGGCTATGTAACCTTCTTTTTTGTGGCGTAGATGCTGTCCAAAATAATGATTATGATTATAATTATTATTATTATTATTATTATTATTATTATTATTATTATTATTATTACTATTTTCTCTTATTACACCAAATTATAGTAACAAAGTAATTTTAATTTTAATGAAAATTTTCTATTTTTTAGAGTAATAACCGTCGTATATCGATAGATTTGTATATTATGAAATAAATCGATGAATATCGGAACGATTTTGAGCCATTCGACAAATCGACAGAGAAAGATACTCGATAAGGGGATACACGGAGTTTCCATTCGTCTTACCTTAGCGAATCGGAGGTCTGCCGGCTGTCAGGATAAAGGATGTTTAGGACAGTTGGCTGAGTTCGACGATCGATGAACCTCTTCTTCCTGTCAAAACACCACATACAACGGTTACCGTTCCTTTTAAGAGATATGGACAACTCTCGAGGGAAGAAATTGTAGGACGATGAATCAAGAGTGAAAAGGTGTCGAACGATGTCTGTCGGCCATTACAGTCGTCCCTTTTTCGACTATAATACGTCTATATTTTCGTTATTGCAATGGTCGAAGAAAAGACATTTAGTAATTGTTTTCGCGTTACCCGTTTGTTTGAAGTTCTAAATGGACAACGAAAAGAGAAAAGGAAGAAGGATAGAACGTTCCTTTGGCTCGATTTTACGCAAGAAGAACGAACGAAGCGTGAGTCTGCTCTCTGAAGGATAAAAGAAGCCGATATGGTCGATATACGAGCGTAACTCTTATCGCGAAGAAGCCGGCGCGTGGAAGAAGAAACATCCCTCGTAAATATAAAAGGTATAAAAGCTACCCTTTTGATAGAGTGCCTTCTTAAGGGTCAAACTGGTATCGGCCAGTACGTTCACCGCACGATGACCAAGAGGATCGAGTGGTGAGGTCAACGGGTATGCGGAGAGTAGGCCTTCGAATCGTGCTTAACCACCCTTATTTTACGATCCTCGTATTCTGTTTAAAATTTACCTCATAAAATACAAGCACACTGTCATTTGGTTTAATGCGTACCTCCAAAACGTGGAATTAACTTTATGGACGATGTAGTTAGGTAATCAATCCGATGTACTATACAAAACACATAATTTTATTCGCAATAATTTACATATAAGACCGTAGAATTTTATTATAAAATTTTCTTAAGAAATTCGATGTACATATATACAATAAATTATGACGATCGATCAAAAGATTTCATATTTAAGGGTGAAACAAGTTCGCTGAACCGCGTATCTATAATAAAATACTTTGTAATTCGATATGTTTTCTCGAATTGTTAACAAACGACATCGAGCATGAATAAGAAATACCGATTGGAAATTCGAGGACGGTAGAGCCGATATCGTTTTCATTTTCACCCCACCGGCAATATAGAAAGCTATTTGTCTCCGTAGCCGATTCGAATGGATACGACGCGATGATAGAAAGCATCATCGAAATTCAGAAGAAAGCGTCGCAAGATATTCCCATTTCCTACGCGCCATTCTGGTCATATGGTATCGCGTGTCACCCTGTTTGTTTAAGGATATCAACGAGAAACGCAGCAGTAGCTCATGCTCGCCAGTTAGGGGTGAATAACTTATGTTTACCCGCATGAATTCTCATATTCAGGGTGACTTAAAGTTGCATCTTTTCACGGCGCTAAGCGATAACAAGCTTGAATAGACCTGTCATTTAAACGACAATCTCTTAAAAAATCACTTTTCGAGATTCCACTTTATCTCTCTTTTACATATCCCGATATATCTAAATATTTGTAAAGAGAAAAATATATCGGAATTTTAAGTGCAAACTCGTGCTCGTTCGTTTAGATTCTAAATATATATAAATCTGTCAGGAAAATAGACGTCTTTTAAAACACTCCCAATATAATCATATAATGCAAGGAACGATGATGACTATTTATAGAAAATATATGTTGGGAAAAGATATTAAATAAAAATAATTTCCATAAACTGCGTAGGCGGAGTATTCACGAACGAGCGAACGGTAGAAAGTGCGTATAAGCCGAGGATATAAAAGGTTAGCATAGCTAATGTATACGGTGAAGCGAGCAGTCAACTCGAGTCTCGCCATATCCGTTGCACTTTTACATAGTCGATCTTCAAGACCGTAGATGATGTATTTTGTTAATGCACCGTATGCGTCATAGAAACGATACGCGAATGTATATCAAGGGAGACATACCACTGAGACGTTATATTTTTGGAAAGTAACCATCCAGCCACAGCTAGTGCGTCGGCCATAAAGCCGTTTTATTTCTTCGGGGGCGGTTTTAAAATTCCACTACTGAAATGGCACGTGTATGAGGATAGGAGAAGGAGGAGGAAAAGGAAGGGAAAACGAGTAAGAGAGAGAGAGAGAGAGAGAGAGAGAGAGAGAGAGAGAGAGAACGGGAGATAGAGTAAAAAGAATCGGAAGAGAGAGATAGGCGTGTCCGTGTTGGAAAGAGCGAAACAGAAAAAGAAAAAGGGAGAGAGTCAGATAGAGAGACGTAAACTCAGTGAGTGAGTCGAGGAACAGCAAAAGAGGGCATGTGGAGAGTAAAACGAAAGACGTATGTATGCGTTTGTCTGTGTACACCCGCGTACGTACCTTCCACATCCCTTTTTAGTCCTGAATTCGGTGGGGCTTCGCTCATACATATGGGACCAATTTACAAAAATTATTCAGAAACCAAGACATTTCGGGTGTGCCTATGCGCCGTTTTTCGTGGCACCGTTGGAACACATACATCGTCTATAGGATTTGGGAGATTTCGAGAGGAACCGAGAGGATGTAGCAAAAAACATGAAGAGGGATAAAAAAAGAAAAAAAAAAAAAAGAAATAAAACAAGAGGGGAATGGTACGATTGTGTTTTCTCGATCGACTCTTTAACATTTGCACACATAGAACCTGTTCGCGATGTTTATTGTTACATCGTGATTATCTCGACGATCGATATCAAGTTTAAAAGATTTTTGGAAAAGCGTGAGGATATATTATTTCGGGGATACCGTGTATGGTTTATAAAAATCTTTTCGTTTTCATAGTTATGCAAGTTCCACAGTCGGAAAGCAGATAAAGAGATGAGAAGCGGAAAGAAGAAAGCACGAGGAGTGTGAGGAAGAGAAAGAAAGAGAGTAGAAGAAGAGAGAGGGTGAGAAAGGGGCTTATGAGAATGCCTCGCTACACTAAATAAATAAAGCAAAACGTACAGTAGGGCGTGTACCTGAGACTAAAAAAGTAAACCAAAGAATTGTCGGGCTTCCAGGTGGCCGAAGAGAGAAGATAATGGGTGGATGGAGGAAGGAGAGAAAAGTATCCGAGAAGAAGAACGCGAGGGAGAGAGAGAGAGAGAGAGAGAGAGAGAGAGAGAGAGAGAGGGGGGGAGAGAGGGAGAGAGAGAAAGAAGAAACAAAAGCCCGCGGGTGACCCGCCCGACTTTGCGAAATAAAAACTCACTTTACGGGGAACTTTTATTGCGAGCTCAACGTTTCTTTTGTATCCTTTTGCCTGTACGCTACAGCGCTTTCAATCGGTTCAACGAATACATAGTTTACCAATGGTCGCGTTGAGAATACCGCCTTTCCCTCTTCCCTAACAACCTCTATCTTTTGCTTTCTACCATTTTCTCGTTTCATTTTCTTATCTCACAGTTCCTCTTAATTCCTCTCCTTCTTCTTTTGATTCAAACGAGACCTCTTCTAAGAAAATAGAAAAAAGAAGCGAAAGAGAGAAAGAGGGAGGAAGAACAGAGAGAAAGAAAAAGAGAGAGAGAGAGAGAGAAAGAGAGAGGAAATAGGAGAGAAAGAAACGTAAGAAACCCTCACCATTTTTTCCCCTTCCGTCTTGGTCTTTGAAGTTTTCTCTTATTTTCATTTAGGTATTACGGGAGAGTCATTTAAACAACAAAAACGATCTTCCGGCTGGCCGATTCTTGTCGCCCATTGTTGTACTTATCATAGTCGGAAGTGAATTATGTTGCGAATAAGGTGAAAAAGTTTAAATAGGATTTAACTAATGAGGATACGAATTTAACTAATGACCACTACAAAGATGTTACCTTGAGATAGTTTTTCTTTCTTTCTTTTTCTTTGTTTTTTTTTTTTTTTTTTTTTTTTTTTTTTTTTTTTTTTTAAGAGAAACATCTGTCATAAAAACGTTTACGCGATCTGACGCAATTATAATTCAACATCATTTGAAAATGCGAATACGTAGAAAACGATATGAGCTTCGCAGTTAAAAAGTTGGTTTTTTGATTTTCAGGGTAATATTCGCTAGTCGTTATAACCTCCTTTATTTTTATACGTTCTTGAAAATACAACAGCACTCGACGAGGAAAGTTGAAAAGTTACGGAACATTTGAAACGATGTGCGCTCTTCGAAAATGCGATGATTAATTTTTCATGGTTAATTTACCGATTAATTTGCCAGGAGGAAAAGTGGTTCTTGCATCAAGTTGAGGAGGGGGTCTGTCAAGAGCACTGATTGAAATATAGGGTAGAAAGGCCTCAGGCTGCGAAATCGAGGGTGGAATACCGGTCTGATTTAAAGCGACTGACGACGTTACTACGACGAAACATTTCCTTAGAGTTTATAAAAAAAGCTTCCTGTCGATTATTTTGACGTTCCTAGCGACAAATAGGAGGGCAAAAGTTACTCGAAAGAAGAGATATTCGATCGAGCAATCGAAAAGAATAAATGATTGACATTGGTAACGTTGATTTCTCGTTTCAAGTATACCAGTTTATCGCCGAAAATTCAAGGGAATGAGCTCTCTTGCCTGGCTAAAGGGATGATTTAACTAGAATAGCGAACGAGTTAGCGAGATTCTCTTTGAATAATAGATAAATGCATGCTTGAACGATGGATAGGTCGGATACGAGTGCGTGCCGAATTTCAGTGCGATATTCTTGGCGTTTTTCCGGGTGTAATAAACGAGTGACGTTTGCGGCGAAATTCGCAATTAAACCGTACATACAAACTGCGCATACCATACGTAACCGATGTACCCTAGGCGCGGAATGCAGGTAAAACCCGTTTGTTTTGGAAATTGCGTTAATTCGCCAAGCGCAGACCGGCTGATTTTGTGAGTGACGTGGCAATCACTGCGCAATCACCGAGAACGAACGAATCGTAGAAACGAACTGTCGCTTTTCCTATATAGGAAATGCGGGCGAACGTGTATGTGATCCTGAAAGCCGCGAACGAACAATCATGAACCACGAATAAAAATTCATACGCCTTAAAAAATAGTTTTTTTTTTTTAATGCTATGCTCGATCCAAAAGTTCGAATATTTTCAATAGATAAACTTTTCGCCCGATGAGATATTAAAGGTTATATTTCATCCGCTACGACTTGACATACAAATTAAATACATACATATATATTGGTATATTTTCTTTTCTATTATCTTCGAACGGAGGCTATCCCGTTACTTAGCGAAAATTGTTTAATTACAAGAGGTAAAGGAAGCGAACGCGAGTGTCTACGGCATATCGGAGGTGCGGTAAACGAGAAAATGTAAAGTGTCATCCTGGTAATTAATCATCTATTAATTGGTAAGAAAAGACGCACGTCATCTAGCGAAATTGCTCGATCTTGAAGGGGCGACTCTCCCACCGAGTCAAACGCCTTTACTCATTATTTATAATTAATTAATATCCGCTCGTTTATGGATTAATCATTATGTCCATAGCATCATCCTTCTACCCAAGAACAATACGTGTACAGGTTTGTAATGTTTCTCCTCAAGTTTTATGTAATTAATTTTCACAACAATGCATAGATCGTTCTTTCGCAAATACGTAACGAACTGTGCCGTACGCGAAAGTTCATTTTAGGCGACTGTGAAATACTTTCTACGAAAGTTAACGTACTAACAAAGTTAAAACGTTAACGTGTTTATCGTGAAAGCTTGTACAGACTATCGTGATTAAAATGGAATGAAATAAAAGAGAGGGAAAAAAAGCAGCAGAAGCAACGGACGATTTGTCATATATTCTCTCTATAACGTAGGAATGCAATTAACTCGAATGTCGATCGGCGAAGCACGCGAGGATTTCAAAAACGCCGCGCGAATTTATTATTTAACTTTTCCCCTTACATCGATAAAACGGATGCGTAGCTTATTTTATCCTGCTCTCTCTCTCTCTCTCTCTCTCTCCCCCTCCCTCCCTGTCCCTCTCTCTCTCTCTTTCTCTCTCATTCGTTCTTTTTTCTCCAAAGAGTAATTTACATTCGTCGGTAGGTACATCTCTGAGCACTGCATCGCAAATTAAGTTATTCTTTCCGTGTAACTCGTGGAAACGCTCGCACTTATCAGCACCGTATAGTACCATCCAATAATATTGATGCGAGTGGCATTTTGACGAAAGAATATTTTGTTACTCGTGTCTCGTACCGTTCAACGTGAATTAATTTTCCTTAGGAATATAACGAGATTTGTACTCTCACAACTGATGATACATTTTCATCAGGTTACATTCCGAAATTTGCTCGTTCTTACATTCTCTTCTTTACATATGTAGTTAAATTCTGTCGTTTTAGTCTTAATACTCGCAATCCAATGTAAATTGTAAGCATGAAAGGGAATAACGAAAAGAAAGCCTTCACGGAACAGAAGTTAGAGGAGAAAGTTCTACGGGAGATTTTGTAGGGAGCTGAAAAAAGATATTCGGGAAGTCAATAAGGAGTCGGATATTATATCGCGTGGAAGTGCAAATATTTTTCCGCGACGCACGACCGTGAATGCAGAATCAATAGAGATGGGGTGGAGGATAGGAGAGGAGGGTTGGGTGGGGTCCATTGTGCTCTTCTCTCTCATAGGTTACACGCGTCTCCCGTCGAACGGTGGCATGCATGGACCGTACAAAATATATGCGGCATGCCTACATAAAATATCTATAAAGTATAACCCGAGCCTGCCTCAAGTTCTCATATACATCTATACACACATGCATATGTGTATATGTGTATATGTGTATATTTCGTGTGTATACACACGAAATATATATATATATATATATATATATATATATATATATATATATATATATATATACAAGCTGGACCGCCACAATACAATGCGCAGCTGTATAAATCACGTTGAAAATTTATTCGCTTCAATAGAGATCTACGTGAAAACCTAACAGATAAAGCGACGGGAATCTATGTGCATAGGATACCCCTATGCGTATAATGCAGTAGCAGGAAGCAAGATTGCACGAGTTTAATGTAAAATCTCGATTTGAGACGACACTTTGTCGATGAATCCCATATTTTATCAACGATCGGTTTAACTTAGAACCCGTCGTAAATTTGTCCAACTGCATCGACGGTAATACGTGGAAACGGAATTCTCCGACAGGATTTACGTCGTATAATTTATTGATTATTTCCGAGACGGTACGTATGTATATATAGGAGTATTCGGTTCTTTTTTTCCTTCGTTTTTTTTTTTTTTTTGGCAGGACAGCAGCAGCGACAGCATGCCGGCCGATGACATTCGTGTAGTCTAACGACGAATCAGAACGCGACGTGCGTGAATTTTTCCGGGTGAGTCGGAATGTTCGTGCGGACACGTGTAGCTTATTTTTCAATTTATACGGGACGTCGGCGACCCCAGCAGAAGGTATGGTTTTTGCGAAATCAATCACACGTTATTTGCTACCACACGTCTCTCCACTTTGTAGGGGATGTCCAACGGAAAAGGAGAGAGAAAAGAGATAGGGAAAGGGAGGATGAGAAACGAAACGAGAAGGACAAGAGAGGGGGGAGGAGGATATAGGAATCGAGCATAGAAGATCTGCTCGTATCAGCGTCGAACACTCAGCAGATAGTCGGTGGAAAAAGCTGAAAATTTATCGAAAGAATTCTTTTCAATCCTCACGTAGGAAGTTTTCACCGGAAGAACACTTTATAAATATGACAATTTATTTCTCTTTCTACTCACTCTTAATATTGTTCTTTCCGAAGGTTAGGGGATGGATAATCTAAAGACCCAGTTAGAACAAAAAATAGATCGATGCCTTTTAGCATTCATCAAACTCCTATTATATAATCGAACACATAAACATAACAGATATAAATAAACTACTTATTATATTTTAAACCAATCAGAATCGTAGGAGTAATATTCTTAAAAAGTAATAGAAAGCAAGTCTTTTATTCTCGACAGGTATTTTAGGTGGAAAATTAGATATATTAGAAGAGGAGAAAGGCAGAAGGAATCAGTAAGAAAAATCTGAAAGATCAGTTGGTATTTTTTTTTACACCGTAAACCCTGGTAATAATTAGTTAATAAGTATGTGATTAGATTTTAAGTTTGTATTCTGCATTCTGTGAAACTGGTAATTAATAAGTCTGTGTTCTGCATTTTGTAAGACTGATAATTTGTTAATAATCTGTATTCTAAATTATACGAAGATGGTAATAAATTTATAAGACTGTATCCGAAAATCAGTAAACCTACAATCATTTGAACAGTTTGTATTCTTTCATAATTCCTACTGAAGTCCAAAAATTTGACCATGTTAAATTACACCATATGACGTAACAAAAATGTAAATAAATATTATTAATAATTCGACGATATGCGAATTTAACACGAACGCACCTTAACTATTTTAACATCGTTCTCTGAGAAAATGATAAAAGGATTTAAATAAAAAAAATGTTTTTTATTCGTTTCGGTACCAAAAGGTTAATCAGGCTTAATCCCTTTTAATTCCCGGCAAACGAGATCCGACATTCAGCCGTATTTCATCCGACGTATAAAAAAATGTTTAGCAGAAAGCAAGTTTGTGCGATACTTTTTGGTAAAATAAGAGAAACTCTAATCCGGAAAAAACCGAGCGCGAGTGGAAGAGTGGGTGAAGGAAGGAAAAAAGATAATGGTTGCAGCTGACCGTAGAAAAGAGAAAAGTGGAAAGGTAGAAAGAGAAATAGAGAAAAGCAGAGGGGGAAAAATTATTCGGACACGGATACCTCGTTGTGTTATTCCACCAGCTTCTGGAATATATTTACGGAATAAAAAACTAATTCCAATGTGAAGCAAAAGCATTCTTTAGCACGTTCTACAAAAACATCAAAAGATGTGTTTTAAGACTACATGAAACTTTCTTTATGGCTCGATTTACTACAAAATCATTTACCTGATGTTGGTAAGTAAGAAAAAAAAAAAAAAAAGAAAGAAAAAGAGATCAACGAATTCAAGGTAAAAAGAGACGAAGAGTGAAGACGGCGAGAGTACTAGATAAAAAAAAGAGAGAGGAAGAAATAGGGAGAGGGAGAGAGGGAGAGAGAGAGAGGGAGAGAGCGAAAGAGACAGACAGAGAGAAAGAATGAAAGAGACGGACAAAGAGAAAGAACGAAAGAGACAGACAGACTGATAGTTAGAAAGAGAAAAGTAAGGACAAGGGTGTACACGAAGAGACGCGGAGCTTTCGAAAAATTACACCACTAAATTTTCTTGGCAACTACCATCATTTACCTAAACTCTGCAGCACCAAAGCTATTGCGGAGCGGAGATAGAGGCCGACTCGCGGAATCGCAAAGACAATTGTTTTCCCGGCAGAGCAGTGGTAGTAAGCAGTAGATAGAGCTACTACCAAAGCGATGCGAAGCCAACTCGAGATGTACGGTAATTGTTCGCAATTATTGGCTCGCCTGGGGCCAACTTCGGGATCATCTCAACATGCCCAGCAAATTGTTACCACTACTATCTTTCTCCTTGTCGTATTCCTATTCTCCTTCTCTCTTACTTTCTTCCTTCGTAACTTCGCAACTTCTTATCGAGGATATATTCTTTCCTTTTAATTCAGTTCGATTAATTATGTTTGGTTTTCTAAGAAATAATTTTCGAAAAATAATAATAATTTTCTTCTCGAAGAAAGATCCAACGGAAAAAGGAGATCGATTCGCAGATATTTCCAAGGAAAATGTCTTCCTTTTGGAAACACGGCGATACATTTTCAGCCATTGTGTGAGGATTAACGTTCGGTAGAGGTAACTACGAGGCAGATCAGGATTCTCCGGCGAAATTTACGGTAACTCCATGTTAAACGATAAAACCAACAGCGGGTTGCTGTGGGATAAGAGGAAGAGAAAGAGAAAGAGAAAGAGAAAGAGAGAGAGAGAGAGAGAGAGAGAGAGAAAGAGAGAGAAATTGGAGTAGGAGAAGGGATACGCAAACGGAAGAGGGCTGAAGACGGGTCTGCTCTCTAGTGTGTGCATACTGCGAGTAGGTTGGTACGATGTTACACTATACGCGAGAATGGTACGTATAGTAACGAGGTCCTCCATATTCATGGTGTACGACATACTCGCGCAAATTTAATCCACCACCTCTACCCCTCTCTATCTTTCTCCCTTTCTCTACTATTCCCTGGATCACACTAGCTTCCTGTTCCTCTTCTACCTTTCTCATATACGCCTGACCTCCTTCCCTCTCTTCTCTCTAGTCTCGTTTCATCCTTCATTCACCTTCTACGTATCTCTTTTCGTCTTTCTCTTCCCCCCCCCCTCTCTCTCTCTCTCTCTCTTTCTCTTTTTCTCTTACGATCCACCCTATTCTCAACATCTGAAAGTTTTCTCTACAACCACCGCAGACGCTTTTGATTATGTATGATCAACATTTACTTCGTATTTTAAAATCGATTGCTCCCTATCCGTCTACGATACTGTCTGAATATTCGAGACAAGTATTTAAATCTAATCCAAACCTCTTAACCCGTTGTATATTTTTCTATATTGAGATTTTATTGAAATGTTGTACAAGTTTAATATATTTCCTATTGAGATCCATTTAGATTTCCGATAGCATAAAGGGTTAACACTAAAGGAGACATTCTAACAGAGGTTGATATAATATTGATATAATAAGAAAAATAGATAAGAATTCCAGATGACGTTAGTGTAAGTGAGAATATTACCATTTCGGAAACTTCACCAATTTCTCTCGGATGTAGCAACATATATATCAACTAGCCGATCTATAGTACAATGGCGTAGACTTGAAAATAATATTGTTTTTAATATCTCAGTGTTTCTGCCAGACAGAATATAAATCAATCTAAAAATTAGCAATGTTTTTACATAGTAGTCGAGAAAGAATTTGATCTATGAATCATAGAAGATTCACATGTATTCTCAAGACGAAATTCCAATAGGGATTCCATACGATCAAACGCCGGCACCACTGTGCAATCATAACACGGTATGGGTGGCCGAGGGCAGCGTGGATTTGTCCGCGACTTATCTCGAATCAATCCAGTTATAGCATTTTCTCTCACCCTAGTGAGCGTAGCCGAATGGGGGAGACCAACCCTTAGTCGCGCCGGTCTGTCGGCTGTGTCAATAGCTGATAGCATTAGCGGCACCTATTTCGATCCACTATCATATATTAGACCTCCGGCCATACGGCGTAACTCGGCCCATAGTTCGATTTGCTTTTTCGTAGAATCTTTTCTTTGTTGTTGATGGAATGTATAGAGAATGCAAAATCTCAAATTTGAACGAGCAGCTGTTAAGAAAACCATGTGCTCTCGAGCCAATACAAAAATTGAATATCTCCTTGTCACACGCACTCGCCCTCTCTCTTTCTCTCTCCCTCTCTCACTCTCTCCCTTTATCTTTCTTTCTTTATCTACTCGAGAGAGAAAAAGATGGGAGGGTTGCTCGATTCGATCATGCCTTCCGTTATTTCATCAAGATCGGACCTGTCACTCTTTCGCACCGACGACAATATTTTCCTGTTGGCCGAGAACAGAGAATTCCTCCGGTTGAAGCTTGTTGAAAAAAAAATCCAATTTGATGCACCGATTTCACGGCTTAGCCGGCATAGTCGCGGACTGTTTTTCATTACTGACGTTTGTATTTTTCTGTGTCTCTGTACGTATTTTATCGTTCTACCGGTACGTAGGTACCACAATCTCTGCGTACGTGTTGACGTTCTGATAAAGAAAATTCGATAGCCTGAAAATCGATAATACCTCGAAAGTCTTCCAATTAGTCCAACCGGGAGATGCTAAATTTCGTGAGTTTTTTTTTTTCATTGATATTATGGCTGTGCTAAGGAATTAATTTTTTTCTTATATATAATCTCCAGCACGAAATTGTTTTAAAAAGAATTTTAGCCGTAAAAAATATATGTATGGTAGTCTTTGAACGTCAGTCAAAAGAGTGCAGCTTGTCCATTGCTTGTTTCCTAACGGACACCACCATCAAAGGGAGATGAAAGGAAATGGGTAAAACGAAAGGGAAAGAGAATAGAGGCCCGCAGCTTAGGGCGGAGCACCGTTGCATTAAATCGTTAATTAGTTTGCCAATTGAATGTACGATAAACCTCAACCAATATGCGGGTACGTATAAATGGCGTAATGCGGTTTTCAAGCTACGTTTCGGAGAATACTGGATGGATAGTTTGAAATTGTTTTCAAGGAACGAACAAGCTTTTGCATGCTCATAGTCGATCACGATAGAAACGTTCTGTTAAGCGCATTTGTCTATCGTACTATCGAACGTCACTCCGTTCAATCGAGGAAACAATGGATCACCGCTATGATAATTTACGTCATGATGATAAACAACAATTATAATTTGATATTCAGGCATTTCCAATCGTTATTTACCCTTCTCGTTCATATGCCGCTTCGATCTAGTTTGATTCAGTTACAGGCTCGTGACTAATTTGATAAATATGTTAATGTTGACTATTCCATCGCTCTAAACTACGGCATTGCTAATCGATCGTCGAACTCATTAGCATCTCGAATGGGAATATTCTCTCCTTTTTTTTCCTCCTAAATCGGCCATTTCACTTCCTCTCACTATCTATCATCTACTCGTTCTACCTATTATCATCCATTCCTCTTGATAGACTCATTTTTCATTTGTATTTCTTTTATCCAATAAAAAAACTAGTGCTGAATTTTATATTCTTTCTCTTTTTTCTTATTTTTTCTCTAGTACCCACACTCCTTGAGAGTAGAAGAAGAAGAGGAAAAGTAGAGAGAGATGCATATCGAAGAGATGCTGATTCGTGTTATTTAAAAAGTTAATCGTTCGAAGAAAGCGAAGACGAAGAGATGGGAAAGAAAACCAAAGGAGAGAAATACTGCAACTTCTTTTGCAAGAACTCGGATAAACTCTTTACTCGGTTGTCGAAGGGAAGGCGTTTTACGTTGGAAACTCCGACCTCGATTTCTCCGTTTTCTTTCGTCCCTTTTCTCCCCTTCTTCTTTAATTTCAAAGTAATACGAAATAAAAAGAAAAAAATAAATAAGTATACGAATCGTTTCAGCTTAAAGTCATAAGAAAATTGTCATCCTATAATATTCTAAGCAAATATTATATCGAGGAGAACACGAAAGTGATATCGCTTTACGATATTTAACGATACTCTGAAAGCTGCCGTTTACCGGTTCCGGCTCGCTAGCTGCCCACGATAATAGAATTCAGCTCCATAATCCAGTGTTTTACGAGTGACGATGGAGGAAAAACTGGTGAAAGAGAAGAGTGGAGTGACGTAGAAAGAGAGAAAGAGAAGGTGGCGTAAAAAAAAAAAAAGAGAAAAAGAAGAGAAAAAGGAGGAGGGAGGAAAAGCGAAAAAGACAAAAGACAGAAGGTTGAGCGGGATGGTTACTGAGACTATGGAAGGGATTCGAAGGATGGGGTAGTAAGAGGCTAGAATAAAGTAGAGAGAGGAAGAGCTTGTTTTCTCCGGAGATAAAAATGTTAATTTAAAAATAAGGCGCTAGTTGGGATTAATAGGGTAATAAAAAGACTCGTTCCCCCCAAAGCATTTTTCTTCTTCTTTCTCTTTCTCTCTTCTTCTCTACGCCGTTTCCGTCTTCGCCTGTCTCCGGCTGCGAAATGGGATAATTTAGAATTATTGCAAATTAGGGAGCCAGAATCCCACGTTGTTTGCGAATAATAAAGTCCGTCCCGTGGGACGTCGGAAATCGGAAAGCCGAGAACCGGAGAAGAGAAGAGAAGAGATTGCGATAGGTGGGGGAGGGACGACATCTGTCACCATGGGACGTGCCGCGTTCGATGGATTTTAAGAAATATGTCCGCGTCACCTTTGTTCTAAATAATTTATTAACGATCCGCTTACAATTCAAGTCTGATTTTATTTGCTTTCCTCTCGAGGAGTTCGTGAAATGAAAAAAATTTGTGCTAATGCATTTGAAAACGTCAGGTAGCCGATTATTCAAGGAAAGATACAATAAACAAAATAAAAAAAAAACTAAAAGAAATGAAAACGATCGTCAGTGAAATGCTATTACTCGACCCTAAAAGGAAAGGATTATTGGCCGAATAAGTATTTCTCGTCGAGAGTAGAAACTATTAAAGGAGAAATGAAAACGGAACTATAGCGGAATCTCGTTGTTCTCGAATCGGCGAATTATTTGCCAAGCAACGGAGAATGTGTACCATTTTGTATACTTTCTACCTTCGTAAACGGTTCGTAATAACTTCCGAAAGCGACGAAACTAATGGCAAATTAACAAGTTTTATATCGGAATTTAAAATACGATTCGAGGCAGGGAGTATTGCGAGTACCCGTATATTTTCGAAACGACTTTCAGCTTCGACTTATATCTCCTTTAACGTAAAGGACCACACCCGCCGACAAATTCTTTAACGACGTAGTTAGGAAAAGAACGGGATCTGAAACGCGAGTAGTCCGAGTCACGGCATTTTAACTTGCCAATCGCGAGCCAGGTGGTCGCTTGCGAGTCCTCATGTGCATTTTTATATCCCTCGTATCTCTGTCCCGGTTCAACGATGCTAGAACTTGTAACGATCTTATTCCCGAAGGAATACGAACGTGGAGACGAGAGTCCAAGGAAGAGAGATTTCTTGTATGGGGAACTGTACCGATGTTCCAACGATACAGAGAATATACAGACCTATCCTACTGTAGAAAAAGAGGAAAACGTGTTGGAGAAAGAAATAAGAAAGGAAAACGGAAAAGAAGACGTTACGAATGTGCAGAAGCGACGACGAACTTGGAATGCAGTTTTAGCTAGTACCTTCAAGTGGGTTTCCCTTGCCTATAGGAGGAGAAGGAGGAGAAGGAGGAGAGGGAAGAGCATGAGAAAGAGGAGGAGAGGAGGACAGCTAGTCAAGTCGAGACACGGATAGCTAGCTAGTCTCAACTTGGTCGGTGAGGTTAACTTTTAGTGCCCCTTGTCTCATGCAATAGAGAAAAGTAGCGCGCAAGATCTCTTCCTCCTTTCTCTCTTTCTCTTTCTCTTTCTCTTTTTACATTTTCTTTGGGCCACTTTTCCACGAGCTCTACAAAATACGATGACGACGACAACGACGACGACGACGACGACGACGACGACGACGACGACGACGACGACGATGACGGCGACACGAGGAGGACTAAGGTGTATGTATAGAGAATAGAAACGATGGGAATACAAGGCGACTCTATCGGCGTAAAGGTAGGGATAACATTTTCTTCCTACGGGAGAGACGAGCCTCGAGCTGTTTGCTATTCAAGCCACGATCGGTGCTATCTGTTTATTCCGAAACAAGAGCATCTCCGCGAATGCTCGCTGGCCTGGTCTTTCTATCTTCCCTTTTTGCCTCCATTTTTCAGTCTTTACCTATCTATCTGCATCTGCATTTCTTTTCTTTGTCTTCTCGTATTTTCTCTTATTGTCTCTCTCTCTCTCTCTCTCTCTCTCTCTCTCTCTCTCTCTATATATATATATATATATATATATATATATATATATATATATATATATATCTTTGTGAGTGTGTATATATATATATATATATATATTTCTCTTTCTATTTTGCTTTGATACGCTATATCCACGTTCGTTTTAACGTTGTCATCATTTTCTCCTTTACGGAATTGATCGCCTTGATGAAAATGAAGAAACGAGCGATAAAGAGTCGGGGTTGAGTAAGGTGAATCGAAAGGGGAGGAAAACAGGCGAGGTAACATCGCTTGAAAGTGGTCGGGCGTTCGTGACCGCCGATTCTGACTAGACACAGGGATGCTCACCGCTTTGACACTTGACCGGAGCTACCATCGAGACTGTTTTGATCACGCGACTCGGCCACATTACCGTATGGCCAAGCCTTTAGCTTCATAGATGATTCAGGAGACAGATGCTTCATGCTAACGTGCTGCTTTGTAACACGACGCTCGTTGACCGCCTCTTTCTCTCTTCTCTCTCTCTCTCTCTCTCTCTCTCTCTCTCTCTCTCTCTCTCTCTCTCTCTCTCTCCCTCTCTCACTTCTCCCTCTACCTCCCTTTCTCTTTACTAAAAGTATCTTTCTCTCCTGTTGCGTCTGCTTTTTCCAAATACTTCAACTTATTCGATCTCCTTCCTTTTAAACTTTAGAAATATTAGACAAAAGCATTTATTTTTTTTACTTCACGGAAATTCTAATCATTCTCGCTTATTTTTCAAGTAGTTGAATTACTTTAAAAAAAAAAAAAAAAAAGAATATTTTAGTTGGAACACATTTAAATAATGGATAGTTGTGGGAGCGTGTTTTAATATTATAGGACGTCAGAAACTTTTCTCTGAAATCGTCTCCAGGAAGGGGAACGTGGCACGGAAATATGAAAGATGTTTTTCAGATGAATAGGCGGTCAGTAGTTTTTTGGTACGAGCCAAAGTCCGAAACCTAACTATCTAAAGACGAAAAAAGCAAAACTTGTTCGTTGAACTTGTACGAAGACATTGGAAGGCCACGCACGTGACCAGAGGGTCAAACGAGCACAGCAAAAGTATTGTCCTTTGGGATTATATAGAAGGAGAGGACGTAGTCGTGACGAAGAAGATAGAGATAAAGGATGATAGAAAGAGAGATGAGGAACGTGAGTACGAGAGGGTAAAGGAGATAAAGATAGAGAGTGAAAGAGAAAGAGAGAAAGAGAGAAAGAGAGAGAGAGAGGGAGATGAAGAGATTCCGAAACAAAGACAGAGAAAGAACATGAAGCAAGCGGACAGGGAGCTAACGCTCTGATTAAATTCTCCAGGAATTTAAGTGATTTCACGTTGATTCGATTGAAGGCATTTCATAGACGAACAGGCACGAATAAGGGGCCAATAAAAGCGCGTTTGTCGGGCGAAAATATCCTGACTTAACACTCGGTAGAAAGCATCGCACGGAATCCGGCTTACAGGAAATTCCGAGCATGGCGTGGATATTTACTCTTTCCTTGTTTATCGAGCATCATAGTGAGCGGGCGCCACGTATCGCTTTGTAACATCGAACTACTCGATTCGTCGGATGATTATTTTTCAAGAGAAAAAAAAAAAAAAAAAGAGAGAAACGTAAAAGAGAAAAAGAAAAATAAATAAAAGCCGAGTATAAACGATTCCGTGTCTAAGGATAAGTAGAAAAATCATGCAATCTCACCACGCCTTTTCTTTTGCTTTCGACGATATATGATTGTCTCGTTTGTTCCTACGTCACGGTATAACAAAGACAGTACCAAACCATCAGTATTACAGCAGACTGGATGCAAGAGGACGACGAGAAAGAAGAGAAGGGTGAGAATGGAGAAATAAAAGCTAGGAATTAATATTCGGGCGCTCGACTCGTAATTGGATATTGTCCGGTCGAATTAGAGTTTTAATTTCGCTAGATTGCGCCGTGACCAACGCTGGCCCGTATCGCCACCCTTTCGCTTCCTCATTCTCTGAACGTGCACCCTTTCGCCTCGTGATTCTCGCTACGCCGTACGAGAGTACCGACGTTGACGAATTTTCACGAGAGAAGGTGAATGAGAAAGATCGAGAGAAAGAGGGTGGAAATAAGTGGAAGATGAAAAGGGCTAATGCGAAAAAGCAGCCTTCTCTCGCGTCCTTGAGTTTCTTTCGATCGTTTCCACGTTTTCCATCTCATTCTTTATCACACTCACTGGTTATATGTCCTTTTCTTTCTGCGGACTTCCCTCTTTCTCTTTGTCTCTTCTTTCGTCCTAGCAAAAGCGACGTTGTGAAGTCGGCGGAGAGCTAAAATATGCTGACTTTTACAGGCGCGCAGAGAAGGGTAGATGGGGGTTCGAGGATGAGGAAGAGGAGTAGGAGGAGCAGCGAGGAAGAGATCGAGAGAGGCGAGAACGAAGAGGGACCAGACCACAAAGGCTGCGGTCGGCTCGATTTTACCGGGCAGACGTGTCCTCGGCAATTATCGAACTTTTAAAGTCCGAAAGGACCTCGTTGCACGTTACCTAATGCCAGACACGTCCATTGTGAAATTGTCGGCGTTCGGTGTCAATGCCCTTGGCTCATATTCGCGGCAGCTGCGAATGAGAGAAGGGTGCGGGTGGGGGGGGGGGGGAACGCGAAAGGGACGGTTAACGTGGCCCTTCTCTTTCCTTTACCTACGCGCGAGGCGTTTCATTAAGATTACTCCGGGAACGTCCTTGGCGTTTCTCCGAATAATCAGCTTTATTGGGACGCGTGAATTTTTTTAATCTCTACCTGATAACAGAAAAAAGGGGGAATGTCAGAATTAGCCGCAACAACGAGACGAGAATTCGCTTCGGTAATGTATGTACTGATTACTATTCCGCTTAGGCTTACTTAAACGCGAAATTGTGCGCTCGAGTAGATAGACAGACGTGCGTACACGTGCGACGGAATGCACGTCTCTAGTTTGCAAACTAATCGGCAATTCTCTCTTCCAAGTGTTATATGCATAGGGGCTTGCTTTAAGCAGTACGGACGGTTGGCCCCGGGCGAGATGCATGCATATTTGGCAGCCAGAGCAGCCTTGTATTCCGGTATAGCTTGTACTAGTAACGGTTCGGTAACGGTCCTGATATGCAAATATATTCATTACCTACCTCGGATATATCCCTTTTAACCTCCCACCTCCGCCCACTCAACGGGCTATGCGCGTCTTGCTCTTTTTCGTCGAGCAAAAACCTTGACGGTAAACGCGCGATTCTACCGGCCGTTGAGCAAACAGCAAAATCGTGGAACATCGATCCGGCCCACGCCACGCCTTACTTAATTTATTTACTCGATTTTTGACTCAGGAATATCTTGAAATGAGCAACGATCTCTTTCTTAATTTCTCTCTCTCTCTCTCTTTCTCTCTCTCTCTCTCTCTCTCTCTCTCTCTCGTTCTTTTTTTTTTCTTAAATTCTATGTTCACGATATAAACCTCAATGATTAGCTCTATGCCTTATCGAACTGTGTTCCGCTAATTAGCGGAAAAATTTAAGCTCGCATATCGAAACCAGATAGACTGAGTAGAACGTAGAAAAGATAGAGGAGAGAGAGAGAGAGAGAGAGAGGGAAAGTAGTATCGTCGTAGACGGTACTCACCTTTCATTTCCCGATATGCTCGCGCTCACTCGACGAAAGAAACGAGATGCGTTTCGATTTCAACTTCTACAAATAGAATAGAACGACACTCCGTTCTTCTCTCTCTCTCTCTCTCTCTCTCTCTCTCTCTCTCTCTCTCTCTCTCTCTCCTGCTTTCAAATAAACTCGTATGCCCGTCGGGGTTCGTTGTATCGCGCTAAGTTCACTCTGACGCGACATTGATTTTAAGATTCCGATTTAGATAACGTAGCCGGGCAAACTCGAATGCGTCGAAGAAGCCGAACGAATTTTCGCACAGATCTATATCCGGCGATTGCACCAAGGAAACTTCGTGCCTCTTAATCCAACCTTCCCCTTTTCTTTCTCCCTTTCTCTCGTTCTCTGTATTTTTCTCATTTCATCGTTTCTAAGCCGCTTTAGCTAAAAAAAAAGTGCCAAAGGTAGTTACATAACAGACGTAATAGGAGAGCCGAGTAAGGAACAAGGCACCATCGAATACCACCATAGAAGTGGATGTGAGTGGTGAAGAAGGCTAAGATGAGGAGAGAATCAAAAGAGTAGTGGGGGTTTAGTTTCTTCAGCAGTGTTCTACTAGACGCACCACTCGAAATCTTGTTCCTTGTTCATCTTCGATCCCTTCTCTCATCTTATCTTTTTTTCATTATTTTTTCAAAGGTTTCCTACGGACTTATTTCATGCGAACGAAATTTCGGTACTGCGAACACGGGTTATATTAGGAGTGGGGAAGGGGACCACAGTTTATTTCGGAAGAGATACGAAGACTTCGTTTTAATTCTCGTCTCGTCACTTTGCGGAAGGATAACTGAGATGACGAGGAGGAACGTTTCGCTTATTAATATTATTCTAACCTCTTCGAACGTTCCGCTTATCATTTGGTTCTCTCGCGAATTCTCGTTCGGTGATAAGAGTCTGATTAACGGTGCTCTCGAAGAAATCGTTATTCTTCGTTTTTTTTTTTTTTTCTTTTTATGATTTCTCCCCTTAGGCCTCGAATTCTCCTGGCGATTAATTAAACGTTGCAGTATCGATTTTAGATTGGCCGAGAGCACGTGTGCACGCTTAAGTACCTACGTGATTACGGAACAAGTGACTTATCGCGCCGGCACAATTCTACGGCCAGCCAAGCTTACAATCAAAAACTTTTGGAAAGCTAACTTTTTCACTTTGCAAGATAGTTTTCGCCGAGTTAACAACAACCTTCCGACGCGAAGTTTTCCATTTGTGGAAACAGACGAATTTCAAAGTTTCTCGACGAATTTTAGAACGCGCGCGCGCACGTAACGCTTCCTCTTCTTTCTCTTTCAACCCCTCTTTCTTTGGAAAGAGCACGCGCACGCGCGTACTCAACGATGCATGGAATAATATCTCTCTCTCTCTCTCTCTCTCTCTCTCTCTCTCTCTCTCTCTTTCTCTTTGTCTCTCTCTCTCTTTCTCTTTCTCTCTAGCAACGAGCTCATCCTGCCTACGTATCGCCCCATATCGTACAGAAATTGCTCTCTTGAAACCGCGTAAATGAATCCTCCGACGTCACGCGATCGAAATTTTCAATGAACGCCCAACTTACTAGATAATACATATTATTTGCGCTTAAGATTATGCGCATCGTCGAATTACGACTTCTCTCTTTCTCTCTCTCTCTCTCTCTCTTTCTCTCTCTCTCTCTCTCTCTCTCTCTCTCTCTCTATTTCTCTATCTATCTATCTACCTATATATTTATCTATCCTTCTCTCTATTTTTCTTCTCGATCAATCAATCGATTTTTCTCGTTCACTTATGGTAAAAGCTAAAATCAACCAAATCCTTATCTATATCCTTATTTACCTTTTTTCTCTCTCCTTAGACTTTAGTCACCGTGAAGAAGGTGACTTGGCGTGCGAAGGGGAGAATCTCAACCAAGCTGCCGTCTGTCCCGAGGGAGTTTCCACTAATTTTCTGTAGGTCCAAGTAGAAATGGACCGTTAACACCCCGATGTAGGAGGCAAGATATAGAAGCGTAAGACGAAGGGAAACTAAATCGAGATAAAGAGTGAGATAGACAGACAGAAAGAGAGAGAATGAGAGAGAGAGAGAGAGAGAGAGAGTAAGAAAGATGTCAAGAAAGGTAGTCGCTCGAAAGCCAGCCAGGCTATATAAGAAGAGAGAATCTGGGAGCAGAGAGTGATGTTAAAAGTGAGAGAGGGTTGGAGCTTCGAGTTAAACAGAAACTTCTTCCCCACCCACGAATCATCCTTGTTTGCCTGCTACGCCTTCTCTTTCTACCGTTTCCTCGTTCCTTTCCTCTTATCTGTCTCCTAACGGCCGGAAATTTGGAAACTTGACACCAGCATGCTGACCGACTCGATTTCTTCTTCTTATATCGATACTTTGAAGAGCTTCCGACTATCGTTACTTTGATCCATCGTCTCCCGCTCGACCCAATTACTTTCCATCGAAAAAGAAGCTACGTATTTTTTACCGATTGAAATGCTCTCCATCGATTTCTCCTCGTTTCCTGGCTCGCATATATATATATATATATATATATATATATATATATATATATCGCCATTTTACACGCGTTTATTTCGAAAACGAGCGTAAAATGCGCGCATAGAGGCAGCTTCGTAGTCGCCGTAATAATACAGCGAGAGTAGTAGTAGTGGGGTACACCTCGATGGTATAACCTCCGAGGAGGCAGAGCTTTATAATAGCACGATGGAAACACAATGGCACCCATTCTACCTTTCTCTCTTCATCCGCCGTCGTGGTTCGCGAGCGTAGCACCGCGAAAGCCATCCTCTCACCAAGCTTGATGTCGGTGGTGCCCTTTACTCTTCCTACCTATCTACCTGCCCACCTTTGAAAACTTTACATAAATGTACTAACTATAACTATTGTTTCACTGAGGCAACATACCCTCCATAGTATTCTGTCCAAGTGATATTTATCGTTGCGGGTTAATGAATTTCTCCTTTCAGTATTCACATTTATTCCGCTAATTCGTTTTCTCGAGGTTGCAAATTTTATCGTAACTGATCATATCTTGTTTAAAATCCGATATTGGGAGTTCGATTATAGAAGATCGATAAATATAGACCTTGAATATAACTTCTCTTTACTAAAAGATGAAAGATTTACTAACATACCACTACGTTTTAGTAAAACTTATGATTTTCACGAATTTATCGGATAAAGGATGCTTCGTAATTCGTTGGTGAAACACGAGACGCGTCAAAAGAAACCGAGCGATGTTTCCGCCACGAGGCCATTTGCGCGATTTGGGAAGCAAAGAACGCTCCACCGCCTTCTTTTCTTCCACACAACTACTACCAACTTCCTTTCTATTATTCCCTTCGCATCTTTTCGTTCGTGCCGAGTCTTTCTTTTTTTTTTAGCCGGTATCTCGGTTCTTTCTTTCCCAGCTAGTAGAAGGGCCGTCTAGAATCGTGAAGAAAGAGAGAGAGACAAGGTTTTCATTTGTAGAATTCCATGTACCGTGATTTGTAGCTAACGGTTAATTCATTTTCCCCGCAGATTCCCCTTTTGGTTGTAGCAGATTGGCGCCGAGGAAAAGCCGCGATGCGAGAAAGTATTGTCCGCACGCGTTCCTCCTTATCAAATCTTTTTCTTTCTAGACTTCTACCGAAACAAGGAGTAAGAGTAGGAGAAAATACAAGAAGAAGAAGAAGAAGAAGCTTTCTACGACTACCCTAGGCTACTATCGTCGATGGTTCCTTGCCCAGCCTAGCCCTGATGTCAGGGAATGAAAGAGAAACAGTAAGAAAGTAAGGAGAAAGAGAGAGAGAAAGAGAGAGAGAGAGAGAGACAGACAGAAGCAAGAGGGAGAGAAAATCACATCCTATGGGAAACAATTTCTGCCTACGTCCTAGAGAGATCTTTTATTAAGGCGCAGCGCCTATAATATTTTATGATCCACTCGGCAGAGTAACTACGGAATTGCTTACGACATCGTATGAAATACTTCGATGCCACGTGATCGGTAATGTTTTCGAACGACCACAAAACGTCTTCGTATATATTTACGTGAGTATATATAAATACTTTTGGGTGAAATAAACGAGCGAACGATGGCAAAAAAGGCCATTTGTTATTCTATTCTAACGAATGTTAATGTCATGCAAGAAGCGCGAGCGGCAAATTTGATCGCGGAACGGCGAAGTTAATTATTACGTTAACACGAGGGTAGAAGGAATTACAGCGGAAGCAACGCGTATGCATGAATAAACATTACTTTCGATGTAAAGGGTGCAACGTGGTACGAAAGGAAAAGCTTGCCCGTATATGAGACGGTGGAAGAGAGACGAAAGGGGAGGCAACAGTGGAGGAGTGAGCAAGGGAAGGTAGGTTGGAAAAGAAGAGGAGAGAGGAGATGGTTGCTTTCTCTGTTTCCAGCGTGTTAATTGTCAGCACTCACCGTTGGCACATGTGCGGCGAAACGTTTGGCTATTCATGCAAACAGTTTTCGAAAGTTTAATCGGCGCATCCGTCGGGTGGGCCGTACGCTCGTTCGTTTCGAGTTCATGTGCGGAGAGGGAGATGGAGAAGGAAAGAGAAAGATATATATATATATATATATATAGAGAGAGAGAGAGAGAGAGAGAGAGAGAGAGACAGAATGAGAGAGAAAATTGGGAAACGAGAGACAGATAAAGAGTAACAAGGCCGGAGAGAGCATACGAGAGCGAAAGACAGAAAAAGAGAGAGAGAGAGAGAGAGAAAGAGAAGGCGAGGAAAGAGGGCGAGCTGGAGCGAGAGAAAAGTTGTTATCTGCTTCACAGGTGGTGATAAGGCTACGATTTGTTTCCACGTGAGCTTGCTAGGCATAGATTAAAACTGTTTAAGCCCGGCCATCCCCAGAGGCACCATTTCTACTCGAGTTTAATCTATTCATACTGTTCCCCCGCGGTATCCATCCTCCGCCTTTCCAAGTTCAGCTTTACTCTAGGGATACATTAAATGTTCCCACGAATGTCTTTAAGACGTGGCGGAAACGGAAAAAGCTAGGAGCCTGTCCTTCTTTCATTTCTTTTTTTTTCTCTTTTTCTTCTTTGCGAAAGAGATTATACACGGAATAGATAGAAAAGTTCTAGTTCAAATAAATTTTTCAAAGTGGATAGCGCCAGGGTAAAAGGGTATTTCGGAATTACTTGCCAACAACTTCGTAACTAACGATTATTTTAATTCGTACGTAAAAAAAAAAGGATAAGGCGTTACCTGGACTTTATATGCACACATATATACATATGTACGTACGACATGTATACGTTTTGTCATGCGATCTTTTATTCGTAGCATACCGCAGAATATACCAATATTTTGCTTTCATCTTGGGAAGTTATATGCACGGAAGAGAAAATTCCGTGGGCCATGAGTATATTTTCACGAAAAAGTGAACAAATTGCCGTGTCGGCGAAAGAACGGGGAAAATGACAGGAAAATAAGTGCCTCCCCCGTCCGAGGATAATTTTCACCCTTAACTCTTGTTCCCCCGTACCCATTTCCTCAATCACGAAGACTGGAATCAATTTAGCGATGCACAAGGGATGTTTCCAATTATCGTTAACTATGAACACAAGTGATATACAAGGTATGTTTTATTTTTAATTTGATACACCTAAATATCTCGAAAATAAAGCATTCTGGAAACGAAAGCTTGAGATAAAAGTTATTTTGTTTTCGGTAGCAAACGTAATAGCATTGTTTATATCTAATTCGGTATACGTGTTTAAAGTCATTCTAAGATTAATAAATAGAGATATTATCATTAAATAGAGATTTACAATGAAAAAAATTTATCCTATATATACGTGATTCTTATAATTTACGAGTATATAACTCCGTAATATAATAGATGTTCAATCTCATTCTCTTTCTTCTTATTTCTCTATACATATATTTGACTAAACTACTAAATCCAGTTTTCTATGTATGTATAATGCACATATAGTTGAAACAAAAGAACATTCGTTATATCCACTCCTATGAGAAGACTATCCATAATTAACCGATTACAAATTGTCCGATGGCCATGTCCGCTACACTTTTATTTCTCTAATCGAGCTACCGAAATTCGACTCCTATCGATCTAATTTGTCTCTAATTACATTCCCATCCAATCCCTTCTATTTTAAATTTTTATAAGAAAAAAAACAATTCAACGGCGAACCTTGAAATATGAGAAGAAAAGTACAACGAATCATTCTTTAATACATCCTCGAACAATGCTTGAAATCGAGTCAAGTGCGTATTGCGTGCACCTCGAGAGCAATAAATCAATCTCTGGGCGATTTACTTCCCTTAAATTCGCCCTATCTCCCACTTTTCGCGATCAGACATGCGATGTAACAATTACCGTTCGCTCTTCCTCTATCTTCCACTTTCCCTCTTCCCTTACTCTCTGCGTCTCTTTCTTTCCGCGTCATTCATAATATCTATCACCAGCAACCCCAACCACCAAGAAGAACTTGGAGGAAGGGAGAAATGGATTTCGATATATAGGGTACGAGTCTTGGAAGGGCAATTTTGAGAGAAGAAAATATATGTCATTTCTTATTGTTCGTCGAGTAGCCGAAAACTTTACACGAGAACCTGAGTGTTTCAAGATGTTTCATTCCTTTTCTCGAAATCATTCTCGCTCTTTTTCTATCTTTTAAAATTCTCCAAAATGATTCTACTTATTCAAAAGCTGATCATTCGAGACAACGAAAGAAGAAGATGTACTGAAGGAGGAAACGTCTTCGCATAATTAGCAGAAAAATTAAGCTTCTCGGGCGCTACGTGCGAGCGCAATTAAGATCTGTAGATGGCGTAAAGCGTTGAGATTTCTACGATGCTAATTACACGGTACTTCGCGGTTCTTATGTGCCTACCAGCCAGGTAGGCAGTGGGCAATAAATACGCCGCACGACTAAGAGCCACAGTGAAAGGGAGGGAGAGAGAGGGAGAAAGCAAATGAGAGAGAGAGAGAGAGAGAGAGAGAGAGAGAGAATGTGAGAGAGAAGGAGGGCAAACACGACTGAGTTACGAAGGAGAATAATGTCAGCAAATATACAAGCGAGTACAATGGGTAAACGCGTTTAAAATATATTCACCACTGTGAAGCACATATATATACACACTCGTCCACGTACGGTACACAGAATGAGTGAGTGTGAAAATTTAACGTGCACACTTCTCTAAACGAAATTAAGCACATACAGAGAGAGAGAGAGAGAGAGAGAGAGAGAGAGAGAGAGAGAGAGAGAGAGAGAAAAATATCATTACGCGATAATAAAATAAAGAGATAAGTAGGGTATACACGAACATGCATTTTTATTGTACTCATAGGACTATTTTAAGAGTATCGAGAAGAGGATAATGATAGGAACGAAGGACATATTGGAACGTGAAAGAGAATGAAAAAAATAGAAATATTTAATGGAACGTAGATGAGAAACGACGAGTATGCGTCGCCACAGGACACGAGACGGCCGCTGGCCGATCTATCTTCCATCAGTTTGCAACATTAATGCGGCATTTACCGTAATGGCATGAAACGACCTAGAAAAGAGGCTACGTATTCCATCGTCCGCGATGGACGTTTCGACTGACCACACACATGGTCGAGCCATGACAACCGGTCAAAACATGAGTATTTGCTAACACCCTGGACACGATGACCAACGTGAGTATCGCAATCGATATTTTAACTTTGGCTGCGAGCAATTTCTAGGAACATAACATATATCTGTCTGATTAAAATAGAAAGAGAGAAAGAAAAAGAAAAGCTATTTCCTCTCTTGACCAGCAGACAAATCTGTTGGTTTTCACGATGTCGCCAATGATAGTACAAAGTTTTGAAAAAGTGAAAACGCATTGAAACGCCCCCAAACCCGTTAATGACGTGGTCGGATTATAAACTTTTATTTCCTGCCATTTAATTAAGGCTATTTTTGTTGTTACGATCACGCGCATATGAAAAGAAGGTTATTACGATAACAACAGAACATAGCTTTGGTTGCTCTTGTTAGATCCTCGACAATATCATAGCAGACATTCGTTACTGGTCACATTAAGAAAAATCTTAATAATTTCGCTACTCGAGCGTAATCTGTGAGACGAATAAAGGGGGATAACATTATCATGGATTTTCGCGAATATTTGTTATCACGAAGATGGTAGAAACGTGTAGAAACACATCCCAGTTTACGAAAATTGCGTCACTTGGATTAGTCTGCTTGCGGAACGGATGTTCTGCATTTATGACACAGCCGGGCAAGCGAGCAGGCAGGCAGGCAGGCAGGCAGGCAGGCAGGCAGGCAAGCAGGAATCCTTTCAGGAAACGTTTCTGGAAGAACCTGCATGTTCTTGGCTTGCGGAAGAGTCCCAATGTACGGGTAACGCGCGACCTTTAATAAATCTCTTCGTTGTATGAGCGCAGCGAAGCAAGCTCATTCTACCTTCTCTCTACTCTCCGTTGCATCCTCCGGGAGATTCCGGTAAATAAGCTGGCCGAGTTTTAATTATTCCTATTTTCCGCATCTAGGTGGCTTGTCCTCATGACGGAGCTCCCGTAAGCTTCTCGTCTTGTCCGCTCTCAAGCGGTTCTTGAGATTTAATTATGCAAATCGTTGTGCCACTAGACAAAACCAATATTTGCCCGAGTTCTTATGTTAGATAGAAACGAAACCTCCGATCCCAGTGGCCAAGGACAAGAAAGGGAAGAGAAAAGAGAAGGAAGAAAGAGAAAGGAAATGAGAGCTAGGACCGAGAGACTCATAATCAGGAAGATTCATTTGCCTTGGTAAATAAAAATATAATCTCTCGCCTCTTTGCTCGCGCCACGAGCACCGTGCCCCAACGGAGATCCTCTTTGTCGTCATAAATACATTTTCCTCGAACGCCGTAATAGGTTTCCCACTGATTAAAGCTGTCCATTAACCTTTCGCCTCTTCTCGGATAAAGGAGAACGGATTAGGAGATTACAAGGTGGTACGGTGGCAAGTGAGATAGCTCTTAAAAATCGACTTTCTAAAAAGAGTGCGTGTAAAGGAACGTTATTACGAACCCTTTTCACTTTGAGAACAATTGCTCCGCGTTTTTTACATTGATCATTTCTCCTATTCCCTCATCGAGTATCGATAAGTGTTCTCGTTAAGTCGACGATTCGTTGCCTTTTGTAGCTCCCATTCTCTTTCCAAATGATCAATTTTATTCGAATGTTTCGCGAGACTATGGACCGTTTCGGAGGAGGACGTTCGAACGTTCTTCTGACAATGGCGTACGTTTCAACGACTCTACTCCGCGAGATTATAAACCGGAAGATACGATCATGGATTAAATGCAAATGGAACATCACTCCTCCTACGCCTATCTGTTGCAACATAGCGAACTCTTGCAAAGTAATTTAACTTCTTCGACGGAAGAATAATTTCATTCACTCGTTTAGAATTCGAATTCTCTTCTATAGTAGTCAAATGGATTTGTAGAAACTAGCTTAAATCTCGATACGAAGGGATATGAAAGTAAGGAAAGGATTAATAAACCGTTGGGTTTTTTAATTTTTTTTTAAAGACATTCGGTCGTAATAAATTGGTTTAATTGGTTAGTCCGGATATAATGAACTCAAAATAAATATGTCCAGGAATGAAAAACTAGGACGCTTTGTCCCTGGAAAAAATCACCCTTTTCTTCTTCATCCCATACATAGGTAGGTACATGCTCGTACACGATCCCCGATAAAAGTTTCCTCCCTATGATCATGCGCGAATCTCGTTACAAGGATAATTTTTCCCCTAGGATTTCATCGGGATCGTTGGGGCCAAAATATCAGGGCTGCGTTGGACTTTAGGAAAATCGAGAGGTAGCGTGCCAAGCGAACAATGGCCGTAACGACTACCACCGGCTACTGCACGGCGATTATTCATTTTCTCCTTCGGTCCTTCCATGAAATCTCTAATAACGGTGGCTGCACTGGAGAGTTAGGTAGTGAGGTTAAAAGCTTCTCTAGCGTTAAAAAAGAATGAGCGAGGGAAAGGAGAAGAAGGGCGAGATGGAAAGATAGGAAGAAGAAGAAGAGGAGGAGGAGAAGAGGAAGAGGAGAAGAGGAAAAGAAGAAGAAGAAGAAGAAAAGGAAGAGGACGACTATATGGAGGATGAGAGAAGTGAGGAAAGACGGTGGTAGTCAAGCAGGTAATGTATCCAGTTAAAAGTTTTCGCAGGTTCGCCTTGTAGCAAGTGGAGGGTGTAGGAAAAGTTCCTTGGAAGGCGGCCGGAGTACACTAAGGGAAGGGACGAAAGAAGGTGGCACTAGAGGCTAGAGATTGTGCATTTGTTATTCATGGGGTCCGACGCTTCAGTTAGCTTTAACATTTCGCCGCGTGAAAAGTAGCCGCACCTTTCACCGCAGCCCCACGTACGTCGTATGCAAAGAGGGGACAACCTTGGATATAAGGGATGAACGATGCGTCGAACGTGTCGGTGGAAGAAGAAGAAGAAGAAGAAGAAGAAGAATATAGGAAGAATGAGA
This sequence comes from Dolichovespula media, assembly GCA_911387685.1. Lineage (NCBI taxonomy): Eukaryota > Metazoa > Arthropoda > Insecta > Hymenoptera > Vespidae > Dolichovespula > Dolichovespula media. The sequence goes on along the minus strand of OU426852.1, from coordinate 5,410,232 downwards.
AGCGATTCATGATTCTAGAACATGCCACTATGATACCACTATGATCGAGTAACGACCGATTTCGAATCGGTTTATCGTAATGCGTTCCCCAAATTACCCTTTTGTTTTATTGGTCGGTCTATATGATCGTAACGTTCTCCCTACCTTTTATTTAGATCAGTACGCGTAATTAAATCGTTTATGCGTTCGAAGCATTAACGAAGCGACCCACGTTGGAACAGAAATGATACCGGCGGCTATGGAGAGCCGCATCATGATTATGCGTTCACGATAGGAATTACGAATTAATGCTTGTGTAGCCACAAATCATTAATGCCTATACTCGTACGCTTTTCGTTTCGGTCAGTGTGGCAATCCTTTTTGTCTCCGTTTGATATTCCTTTCATCTATTTCTCTTTTACTCTCTATCTCTATTTATCTATCTATCTCTTTCTCTTTTTTCTCGTATTCACCACGTATTCCGTGACTCTTTCGCCAGGCCAGTATATGCTATAGGTCAATTATAATCCCCCGCTAGTGGCGCTTTTCCATTCTCTCCATAAGAGCAAACGAGCGATTTTCAATGGACAGTACCTGTCGATATTACCCTCGTCCATCTTCTCCGTGTAGTGTGCTTTGAAAGCCTATCCGAGGGTGGGAACGAGACCGACGAGCGAGGGTATAAGAGGAACGCAAGGGGAGAGGGCTAGCCAGCAGCGAGGGCCGGCTAACGATCGGCTGGAATCGGTGTAACCAGAATTAACACCACGGCTTGATTTTTGCCGCATCGATTTTTCTGTTGACACGAATGTACTCGGTATCGAAGACCGACCGACGAATTGACCGGCGAAATTCTCTGCTTCTCTTTGTATTGGTTGTCTTGTTACATACACATATACATGTGCGCATGCCTATTGTTCCATCTGTCACTTCTGATTCTTTGTTCAAGAAAATTGTCTCCACTTTCGATAAGAAACGTTACTGAGCTGGCAATGCGATAAAAGATAAACGGAAACGTAGGTAGGAAATAATAGAAAGCGATGCCAGTGTTAGCGTTGGGAGTACTTTAAGTTCGTCGTTAAAAACGCATCGTATATCTCGGTGGAAATATCGCGCCTCTTGAGAGAACCATTCGTGGGAGGCGTAAGTGGGAGGGTGGATATCTCATTATGCAATAGCGTCGCCTTTTTGAAAGCACCCTAAATTTCCCGGGTGACAGTTTTTTCCGAGCCACTCAGAGGGAGAGTTAGAAGGAAAAAGAGAAAGACAGAGACAGAGACAGAGACAGAGACAGAGACAGAGACAGAGACAGAGACAGAGAGAGAGAGAGAGAGAGAGAGAGAGAGAGAGGGTGGGGGGATAGCGGGAAGAAAAGTGGGAAAGGTGGAAAGGGAAAAAGAGGGAGGAAGCACCGAGTAAAGGCGCACAGGTGCGTTCTGTAGCTTGGTTCGTCGGCGACGTTACACGAAAGCTGCAAAGGATGACGATATGAAATTTCTTCTCTCACTCTTTTTCTCTCGTTCTCGTTCTCTCATCTTTATCTCTTCACAAGAGCTACGCTGCAAAGTTCTCTTCCTTACTTCCTTCCTACCTTGCTTCCATCCTTTTATCGACTTCTTCGTGCTTCATCGATACGATTGTTGTTGCTTTCACACGTGGAAAAGGTAGTAGAACCTTTCGTGCAATCTCTAATCTTTCTGATGCATCCGAAAGTTTTATTATCCTCGCTCTTCCAGAATGGAATTCATCCATTCAATCTTTTCCTCTCCCGTAATCTTTTCCATTTATATATGTATACACACACACACACACACACACACACACACACACACACACACACACACACACACACAAAAGCACACGCACACACAAAAGTCGTTGGAGAAAATTGCTAAACTTATAAATTTCGAGATTAAATTGATTTTCATTTTCTTCATCGATCAAAAAACTGCTACTTCCATCTGGGAAAATATAACATCGTCTTTGGCGATGAAGAATCGTCTTCGTAACTGAAGAAGAATTCTCAATAGAGTAGAGATAACCTTGTTCTTTCGTCCTACTAAAAACTTAGAACTCGGGTTAGCGGGTAATTCCTAAATTTCTATGCAATGGCGCACAAACTACCGGCACAGCCCCGCATTTATGGATCACCGCCGTACGATATAATCTGTATTCACGGTTATACCGCAAAGTCGATACGGGGGTGGGCTGTGGGTGTTGCGGTGTACAACGTAAATCGCCACTCCCGACTATGAAAGTAAGAGCAGGCGGGCTTGGAATCGCATTAAGCACGTTACTGCCAGACTGTCTGCGTCGTCTCGTGATTTAGGTCACGGTTCGACGGATGGAGACGGCACTGTGTACCCCTTACGATTGCTTCTCACGGATCCCGATAAAAGAACAAAACAAACAGAGAGAAAGAGGATTAACAACGAATTATCTTTCCGCGAGACAAGTCGATATCGTTCGTACGACCAACCGAATCTCGACTTTCCCAACTAATTTCAAGCAAGAGGGATGAGAAGTTTTGGGGAAACGAGCGAGTATCTTACTTTACGACGTGTCATTCTCGCCTAATTTTCAAGGTAATTTATCTTTCGTAACAGGGAGGACGTTCATTAAAACCGAGATAAGATTCGAGATAGACAATCGAAAGACATTTCACGGTAGTCTTCTCCTCGCGAAATAGAAGCGACGCATTGCTACAGCAGAGTTTCAAGATAATACTAGGAAGTAGGTAGGTAGCTAGACAACTAGCTAGCTGGTTGGTTGGCTGGCTGGCTGGTTGACTGGCGAGAGTCGCGAGAAGGTGGGGCATAAAGGGGTGAAAACCGATGGTGAATTAAGCCGGTACGACCACCGACGCGTATATGTCTTGCCCAAGCTTAACGGATGATTAATCTATCCACACCCTCCGCAAACAAGTACCTTCAAAACAGGCACCTTGGTGGGCCACCTATATTCGTTCGCACCACCCACCTATCGTGCGCGCGCGGCCACGCTACGACAAAAACGGCTGCTTCCAATTACCATCGAGTTCGTTTGGAATCTCCCTCGCTAATTTGAACTCGCTCCCGCCGACAACTCGTTTTCCAGACCACAGATTCGGGATTTTGTGAGGTCGTTCGCCCACAGTAACGGTACTTCGTCGATTTCTCTAATCCTAAAAAAAGTTCGTTGAGATCGCTCCTATTCGTTATATGCATTCAAATCGAACTTCTCCGTTGCTGTTGCGTTTTCCTTTCTTTCTGCTTTTTTTTTTTTTTTTTCTTCTCTATTCCATTGTATCCCGTTAATTTTGCATCTAGATAGCAAACGTTATTTCGCGAATTGGAAGAGAATCTTTAATATAAAACAAATCATTTTAACGAATCAAATGCTAGGTGGGCACGCTTGTTGGAATCACTATAAATCCGTATTACTCGTGCAGTAGATATGTACAGTAAACATGGACTAAGATGCTAGACAGCGTGCGTTACAAAGCTGCGTTTACGATAGCTATGTAAGCCCTCCTACGTTTACGGAAGACGGCATCAAAGACCATACATTACGATACTCCGGTAAATAAACGTTTCACACCCTGTAATGTCTTTACCGTCGTATTAATTAAACGAATGGACGTAATTATCCCTTTCAATGTTGAGACTTGAAATTGAGTTGTGTACCCTCGTGTACCTAGTTACCGAGAAACCGTACCTATATCTACTTCAGATTAAATAGATTATTTTATTAAAACGTATATACTCATTTTGTAACATTTTTCATCGAATTCGTATTTTTTCAAAATGGACAACTCCAATTCTGTTAAACTTGTTTTACAGTAAAAAAAGTAGACCACTTTGATTCTTAAAAAATAATAGTAACAAAATATAGGAAGTTCGATTCGAAATTTGATCAAAGGTTAAAATGAGTTTCCTTGATAAGAACTTGGAGCTTTAGGTTGATCCGAACGGATCACCAATCCGACACGATCGTTCGTTGCAACAGGAAGATCGACGCTGATCGCGTAGAGTCGTCCATGAACAGGAAGACGATCGGATGGATCCCATGAATAGTGCGGATGTCGTGAACGGTGTCCGGAGCTCGTATATATCTGTCGACGAGTCGGACAGACAACGGATGTTCCAGTGGGACACCATCGGCCTTGATTGACAACTCCATGCGTGCAACCGCGCACCCCAGATTATCGGGTCTAGAGACCGGAAGCTCGTTCTGCTGACCACCTCGAACTCCGAAGCAAATTTCATCTGGCAGCGTACGATTTCCGCATACGGAGGACGGACGTATCGAGCGAACGTCTATTCGATTCGGCTCGTGAATGTTGTAGGAGAATATTTCGTAGGACGTATTCTCTCTTGCCTAGCTCGTGCATTATAATGCATCACGTAGGACAAAAATTAGATCGTTTTATATTACTCCAATAACAGCTAAAGAGTATGCAATAGAAATTAAGAGAAGTAAAGGATCGATATTTAACGAACTAACGTTAAACCCTTTTTTTCTTATTCCACGGGATTTGGAAAACTCGTCGTCCACGTGTTATCATTAGGATCGATTTAGAGGTAAAGGATATCGAGCGTCGGCTGGTACTGCCGTCCAGACAATGGGCAGGGATACTTTACTGGGTCTGCTCTTGGAGCACGAACAGCAGAAGCATGAGACTCGCGAGCGAGCCGAAAGCAGCCCGAGAGACGAAGAGAAAACGAGAAAGTGAGAGGAAGGAAGAAAGAAAAGAGGAGGACAAAGATAGAAAAGGAGAAGGAGGAGAGAGAAAAGGGGAGAGAAGGTAGTAGTAAGAGGGTACCCCCCAGCTGGCAGAGGGTGGTTAAAAGGGGGATAGTGGTGCGAAAAGGGGGCACCAATGTCTTGGCTTGCGAGCTTCGGGGTCCTCCCGTCACCCAATCACGTCCTGGCGAAGCTCGCCATATTTCGCGGGGCGGAGTCCTCTCCTCACCCTCCTCGCGCGACTGACTCAGACGCTATGTTCTACTATTATTTTAAACCCTTCGCCGTTACCCCTCGTTCCCGTTTCCTCCCTCTCTCACTCTCTTTCTCTCTCTCTCTCTCTCTCTCTCTCTCACTTTCTCTCTTACTCTCTCTCTCTCTCTTTCTCTCTTTCTCTCTCACTTTCTCTCTTACTCTCTCGCTCTCTCTATCTCTCTCTCTCTCTCTCTCCTTCTCTTTCTCCATTTTACTACTACTACTACTACTATTACTATTACTTCTACTACAACTACTTCTCTCTATCCGTCCCTCTTTGTCTCTCACTCTCACCATTTCGCTTGGTTTCATCCTTCTCACCCTCTCCGTGAGCGGTTCTCTCCTTACCACCACCGACCGTCGAATCAGCCCCTCTCTACGACGGACGTACGGCACCCCTTCTCGAGCCCTCTCGACAACCACCCACCGGCAACGTCTCGTGCCTCGGGGCGGAGATGAAAATTTCCAGACTCCTCGACGATCGAAACCGAATTGTTATTTCACGAGGTAGTCGACCCCTCCGCGCACGTCGTACCCTTCTTTCTACGTGGACTTTCTCTATCTCTTTCCACGCTTTCTCTCTCTCTCTCTCTCTTCCTTTTTCTCTCACTCTTTCTTTCCCCCTTGCCCTTGGGCGAAAGTTATACGTTGTGGGATCCCTTCTTCCTTTCCTACCGACCTTCAGACTTCTTCTCTTTGCGCCGAAGATTAAGGCTATGGTTTATTGCTAAGTAAAACGTTCGAGGATCGACCCCGTCGAGGGTTCCCTTTTTGATTTTTTTAAGTAACCGGATGTTAGCCAATTTTCTCGGAGAACATTTAAAAACATTTGATGTCTCTCATTGTAACAAATCGTACGAGAATACCATCAATGTGAAACTTTAAGTATATCAAGACGATAATATATTTCTTTTATTGTTTCACGTTATATCTTCTTGAAAGGATCATTACAAATTTCAAAAAGGAAAATTACTAGGAAATGTCTTTCTTCGTCTTCTTTTCCGACTATATTTACTTTGTTAAAAGAAGCTCACGGCGTGGGCGAACGGAGAACCAGTAAAATTTGCAATTTAATGTCGCCTTTATTTTTATAATCGATCTGGATATGATTCTTTCATGGGACCTTCCCTTTGAGCGCGCGGGAAAAGACCTTTCGGCGTCGTCACGGCGCGAGGGTGACAGGGTAGGAAGAGAGAGCCATGGGAGAAAGTGAATAAGTAAAAGAGAGCGAGACTGTGGAAGGGAGAGATAAAGAGAAGAAGGAAGGTGGTGAAAGGGAAAAAAGAGAAAGTAGGAAGAGTACGATGACGACGACGACGACGACGACGACGACGACGACGACGTCGACAGCGTGGGCGTCGCACTCATCTTTTTGAAATACGCCGCACAGAAACGTTGCCGCTTACCACCGCGATCACTGTCATGTGTAAAGGGATGGAAAAGAAGCTTACTTACCCACGAAGGAACCTACAAGGTGCATGAATTACAGGTACCGACTGAATAGGCTTATTTCAATTGGCGTATCGCGACTCCGCGGAACTTGTTATTCCTTTTTCTGTTTCTTATTTTTTCTTTTATTTTTCCTTTCTCTCTTTTGTTCCTTCTTTGTTTCCCTTTACTGAGCGACTTTTACAAATGGATAGGAAAAGAGAGATAGAGAGAGAAAGCGAATGAATAGCCAATGATAACACTGGCTATGGCTTGAACCTTTTATGATATATGTAAATATATAAAAAATAGTATCATACGCGTACGTATGTACGTAAGTGTAGACTTATATGTACAAGTTTTTGCCGTCCTGAATGAATTCTATTACCGCGCTATAATTGTCGCTCTAACGACCGGCAAAAGAGCGGCATTCATCGGTGGACGATTCAACGTGTTTCGTTCGAGCCACCGAGGAATTCATTTGGAAATAGTTCGAGGGAAAGAAGTTTCGGTCTATGCGAGATTCAAGCTCTCTCTCTCTCTCTCTCTCTCTCTCTCTTTCTCTCTCTTTTTCTCTTTCTTCTCTTCAATTCCTTTTTTGTATATTTTTCTTTTTTTTTTTTTTACCTTTGCTTTCTTTATTTTTAAGGTCGGAAAACACAGAATACAGCGTCGTGATTACGGCGACGTTTTTCGAAAAAACCGGTTTGTTCGAAGAAAAACGATATAATCGCTTGGCGAGCAATTAAGACGATAACGAAGGGTTGCTTTTGCGAGAAAATATTCGCGGAATATTTCTTCGTTTGTTTCCCGGTGACGAACGTTCCTCGCGCGTTTATACAAATATATTCGCCAACATCGGTTACGTTTAATCCCAACCAGACATTGCGTCAGGTTTCCTCTCTCTCTCTCTCTCTCTCTCTCTCTCTCTCTCTCTCTCTATTTCTCTTTCTCTCTCCCATGGAAAGGATAAAATATTCGATGCGTATATCTTCGTGAGCGTATGTAAAAATTTAACGTTCGACAAAAATTCATGACCGACAATGCGTTATCTCCATATTCATATACGTATCTTTCTTTCTTTCTTTCTCACATACACTCTCTCTCTCTCTCTCTCTCTCTCTCTCTCTCTCTCTCTCTGTATCTCACTCTCTCGTCACATATACACACAAACGCGAAGCTATTTATTTGGCGTTATGTAACGCCCCACTACAGTGAATAACTCTGGGTGCAAGGTAATTTAAACGTTAAACTACAGCCACGCTAACGATGAATGTACTATCGTCGAATAAACGTGTTGTTCTCTCGTTGCTATATACACAACGTACCTATGCTTGGGCTAGCTCTCTTATCCCATGTTCCATACAGTACCATCTCCGTGTACATAACAGCTGCAACTTTCTAAACCTCCTCTACAACTTATAAACTTTAGCATTATTCATATCATGCGTATTAAAGCCACGCTGATGATAACGATCAAAGAACGACGGTAAAGTTAATTATAGCTTTTGCGTAATTAGATTCCATTGTCTTATAAATAATATCTGCTCTTCGATTGTCAATGAATAAATAAATTTTTCATATAAATGTCAAAAATATTTCGGTTATTCGAAGTATAGATTTTTTTGGATGGTTTCTTTATGATTAATAATTTTTCCAAAATTTCCCGACATGGATAAAAAAAATTACCTGTATCTACGCGAATTAAAAAGTTTAGATATAGATATTTAAATTTTCGCAAGAGACATAGTGAACGGAGTAGGAACGAATCGAAGAGAGGCGTTGTAATTAAAAATTCGCACTCACGGTCGGCTTTGTCGCGGACGAAAAAAGGGAAGCGACGATCGATGTCGCGCTCTACCAGCCAATTTGTCGCTTACGAAATTGCAAGTGGGGGTGGGCTGACTATGAGGTCGAGCTCGGGGGTCGGTATAAAAAAGTCACATAGGTGGGGATGGTTTGAGCTCGACACCGTTTATCACGAAACGGTTAATATTTAACTCGTGGGCGGAGAGGCAAGTTTTACACGCGTCCGTTAACAAAGTGAGGCTGAAAACCACCGGCTAGCACAATGTCGAAACTGCCTAAAAGAGAAGGAAAGACACAAAGAGGGATAGAAAGAAAAGGAAAGAAAAAAGAAAGAAAAGAGATAGAAATGTACTTGCAAGAGAGCACGTCTCGTTTACGATAATCCGTTATGAAATTAAAAACATTACGGTCTCGTAAAGATAAGAACATTATCCGCTTGTACGAACGACGTGATACTGTCAGGTCACAAACGGTTTTATTATAATATATAAAACAATATAACTCGAGTCATAATGTGGGCCTACTACTACAAAAGCGGTAAGTTAATATCTTTGTTATATCTTACTCCTTGGGTATCTTCCACCTCAACGACGAATATAATTCTTTTTCCTCATTTCTCGATACGTATCTTATTTTACGTCGTACGATAATAGCGAGTGAAAAAATAATTATCAACAATTTTTGAAGTAGCTCTATGTAATAGTATTTTTTTTTTAATGTTCGTGTTTCAAATATTTACTGAATTGACTATCTTGTTTAATCGAGAAACGAGTGTTTAATGATTTTCATTCGAACGCAATTTTGTACTATAAGAAAAGAAAGATTACGAAGAGATGTCTCTCTCTCTCTCTCTCTCTCTCTCTCTCTCTCGCGCGCGCGCGCGCGCTCTCTTACTATGGTGAGGAAAGGAACACGTTTCTAGAGTATTAATGAGAACGAATTAGATAGAGCCGAGATTAGAACCAACAGGTAGAATCACGAATAGGGGAGCTTCGTCGGGATAATTCATCGCTAATCGAACATGGGAGCGGGCAGGTGCACAAGGGTCGGTTTTCACCCTTACCGTCCTTATCCACCGGCGTACGCGGTTGCGCTCTATTATCGGTTGTTGGCCGTTGTCAAATGAAATGGCAGTGCGAGGCAGAATCGAATAGATAGCTCGATTTATTGTACCTCGTTGTGCATCGTACGCGTGAGAATCAGTTTACGTCAGTATCATCTATATCTTTGAATCAGAAAATTTCTCTTTAATTCTCGGCCATTGTTAAAACGATTTCGTATATCGTGATTACAAAGATATCGCAATTGCATTTCTAATATGGCAGGAAAGTTGAAACCGAATTGCTCGAATCAGTAATGCTTCTTTACTAACAAACTTTTATCTAAATAACTACTCTCTGTTGTATGGTTATATGTTCTAGACAGTTCCGGTGGAAAGATAAACTTGATTTAACTTCAACATTATCCAATCAGCCACAGGGATTTCGAAGTTAAA